>JAUCBJ010007006.1:0-26994 GCA_032718475.1 Nemertoderma westbladi | reverse complement strand
ACACATAGTAGTTCTACAGTATTATAAATTATGCGATTTTTATTTTACAAGTACTGTTTCGTTGGGTCCTCCAAATTTGCCATCTCTTTTACATTTCATTCGGCGATTCTGAAACCATATTTTTACCTAGGGAAAAAAACAAATAAATAACTTCATTTTTAATTAATTTGTAAAAACACAATTTATGTGGCTATTCTTCGCCATGAAAACAGTCGAATTCTAGTTGTGCTTTGCCTAGAAGTTGAAACACAAGAATTAAGTCAGAGAATTGTCCCACTACACCGCATATTGTGTGGAGCATGGTTACTCGACCGAACAACAAGAGTCCCACAAGAAATGAAAACAAATAAGTTGATGCCAGTTCCCAAGAAGGCCAACCTAACACTCTATGGTTCTTTTCGGGGATTCTCATTGATCTCGGTTGCTGCAAAGCTATACAATAGAATTCTATTAAATCGCATCAGGGATCCCATTGAGAGACTGCTCCGTGGAAATCAGAATGGATTCCGTAAAGGTCGTGGGACCATGGAGCCCATTTTTGGCACTTAGAAGGATAATTGAAGAGTTATCAAAAAAGAAAGATAGGCATCTGGCTGTTATCTTTGTTGACTTCTTCAAGGCCTTTGATTCAGTCTCTCGTTCACGTATGTTCAGCATACTTTCATTATATGGGATTCCTGATGAAATTATTGCAGCAATCAGATCAGTATACGATGGTTCGACAACATTTGTGTCTACTGTTGACGGTGACACAGAACCATTTGAAGTGTTATGGAGCGTCCTCCAGGGAGACACACTTGCACTGTCATTCTTATTCATAATTGTTGTTGACTATGTTCTACGCATGTCCTTAGATCATCATAATGATGATGGGGTGATGATAACTCCGCCTACTGGCTCCAGAAGTCGAGGAAATCCTGCCAAGTACCTAACTGATCTAGACTTTGCTGATGACTTAGGAGTACTCTCAGAATCACTAGAGGGAGCCCCAACGGCTCCTCAGCTCATTAGATCATGCTGCTTCTAGTGTTGGTCTTTTTATTAACCACAGAAAGACCAAAATTTTGACAGTTAACTTTGAAAGTCCTCAGCAAGTCTCTGATCGGATGAGCATAAGCTCAAAAGATAGTATGCTTGAGCATGTGGATGACTTCTGTTACCTGGGATCATGGATCCGGAAGTCAGGTGAGGACCTTCGAATACGTAAGGGAAAGGCATGGGCAGCCTTGAATAGGCTATCCAGGATTCGGAAGTCACCGAGAATTAATCGGAAACTTAAGGTCCGATTATTTAGAGCAGCAGTAGTTCCAGTACTCCTCTATGGGAGTCCATGCTTGGCTCTAACTGCTGAGAACACCAAATCTCTGGATGGCACATTCACAAGAATGCTACGCCAGGTTCATTGTGTCAAGTACAATGCACACATCTCCAACGAGACACTATATAACATTGGAGGTGTCTCATTGGTTCCCCCAAGCTTGACACTAGAACAAAATCGCCTCCGCTTTGCAGGACATTGCTTTCGCCGTGAGGACCAGCCAGTGCATAATGTTGGACTTTGGAAGCCTCGTGGAGTGAATAAGCATGGTGGACAGCCCATGACTTTCTGGAGACGCATCTTAAAGGACACTGGCCTTGAAGATGCGGATGATCTAGCAAATGTTATGGGTGATAGGGAGTTGTGGCGGTTCAATTTTGTCGATAAGCCGGCACAGCATTCTTAAAAATACAGCTGCAATGCAGCATGCCGATTATAGTAGTAGTAGTAGTAGTGGAGCATGGTTACTCACAAACATTTGTCACTATCAATAAGGGTCGAAGTGTGATGCCAACGGTCGAAAAATTAACTGTAACATGTCAAAGGCTCCTAACCCTACAATGCGTTTATTGGATATAGGGTATCGATTTCGACTTTACAGTATGACACTCCCATTCGACCCTTTGACTCTTTCGACCCTTTGACCAGATACAGCTCGTCGTTGTACAGTAGGCCTACAGTGTGGTGTATCGGTGTCGGTGGATTCACGAGTGTCGAGTTTCTGATAGTTAACTTTCCATTGTAGTTACTTACAGTAGTTTGGTACAACTTGCCTACCTGTCGTTCGGTAAGGCCTAGTTCACATGCAAGTTCCACTCGACGTCGGCGTGTTAAATATCTGAAAAGTATTAAATTGTTTAATTACGTTTAGATTTATTAGAATCTGGAGAAGTTGTGGGGATAACTGAAGGCTCGTATGCTACTGTGTACTGTACTGTACTGTGTACTGTACTGTACTCTGTACAGTATAAGCACACATACATATAATGTACTAAGCACTGGACAAAACCTGGAGATTTATGATGAGTCTGTTCAATACAGCAATAGACCGAGTGACGAAAATCACTAAGACTAACGCAAAATATGAACCCGCAAAACAAACCAATGACACAAATATAAAAATATAGGGCATATAATCTGTAATTAATTACATACCGTTTATAATGGAATTCCTTCTCCATCTCAAGTATTTGGTACCGCGAATATACAGTTCTTTGTCTCTTACGGCTTTGTTGTTTGGAGGCAGTTGGTCTTGTCATCCAAGGATATATCACCGGGAGATTTCGAAAACCATTCTCGCAATTCTTTACGATTCTATCAACTGCACTTGAGTCTTCAACTGAGTTATTTTCTACCGATTTTGCTAATATGACGTTTGCATTTATGGATGGCCATCGATTATGTGAGAAAATTTCCCCTTTTATATCTTTGGAATTCTGCGATTCTGGAAATAATTCAGGCTTCGTCAGTACTATATTACTATATGACATTGTCTCCATAGCATGTTGCCCATCTTCTATGTATTCAGTATAAGGCGGCATGACGTTGTAATATCCTAATTGGTATGGTAAGTGCCCCTGAATTCCACCTAGAAAGAAATAAGTTACGCACAATAATACGCGCAAGACTCCCCGCTTTCAA
This sequence comes from Nemertoderma westbladi, assembly GCA_032718475.1. Lineage (NCBI taxonomy): Eukaryota > Metazoa > Xenacoelomorpha > Nemertodermatida > Nemertodermatidae > Nemertoderma > Nemertoderma westbladi. The sequence goes on along the minus strand of JAUCBJ010007006.1, from coordinate 24,035 downwards.
TTGATATAAGCCACGTGTGAAATGATTTAGATTTAATGTGTATTTGAATCGATCGAAAATCCCTATCCATAGAAACCAAGATAAAAATTATCAGATCACTGCGTAATGACGTCAAATATGTACTGTAGCATCCAATCACAGACGATTTTCAAAATTGGCTTCCCGGGCTTACTTAAACCCGCCATTTATACCGTTTCCTCGTGTTTTTTACAAAAAACACACCCCGCCACTCGATTCAGAGCATCTTGTTACCCATTATTCGATTGTTTCTAGCCCAACAATTTTTTCGCGCACCAACCCTATTGAGGGCTCAACCGAGCAGAAGGTTTCCCACACAGGTGGCTTTCTCAAGCGACAGATCCGTAAATTGACAATGGAGTGAAGTTTCAAAGCAAAACAGCACTACAAACTTGCTCCAATCGCGTTTATCTGCTTGTTAATAAGCGGCTTTTTCTCTCTTGACTGAAAAATATTAACTTTTCATGCTTGTTCATCTGAATAATATGTAACATAACTATTTACAATTATTGCGTACAGCGTTATGATACATGACAGGGGGGGGGGGGGGGGGGGGACTGGACGCAAAACCCGCCTTGGAGAATTAATATTCCGCCTCAATGTTAAATTCTCAATTTAGGGAAAGGAGCAGGTTACAATGACACGTTATTTTAACCAAAACAATAAACTAAACACACTAGAACAGGTTACAGTTTCATTTTTGAGAGTAATCAGCTATTATTTGCGTCCAATTTCCCCTGGGGGGGAATAATTTTTATTGCGTCCAGTTTTCCCCAACCCCTATCTGGAAACTCTTATCCATTTATGCAACTAATGAACGTTTACAGTATAAATTGTTTCTAAGTTATTTGGATACATACTTTGGTGAGATCACCAGAGCGCTGATAAAGTTGACTTAATGTCACAAAATGATTAAATAACGGTACTTACTTGAAAATCGTGAATGATACCACTGTTGTAAACATGATGTCGACCTTTGTGCAATATCTGCATAATTACAGTTATATTGTCGACCCGTATCCCATATTTGTGCTTCATTTAAAGACTGTAAAATAGAAAAGAAAGGAAGATAACCTGTACTACCGGTACAATATAAGCCCACAGATGTGCTAAACATTGTAATAAACCTGCTCATGAAACATGTCAATTACAAAGTGTCAATTACAAACAAAAGGTCAGCGTACAGTATGATACCGGAACACACAGTGGGAAATATAGCATTTCTTAGAAAGCCAACGTTAAATATAATTATTATCGTAATGTTTAAGCACGTAAGTGAAAACCTCAAAGGGTATTGAAGGACTACATTCATTCATATTATTAGTATTTTTATAATGAATAAAAAAAAGAAACATGTACAACATTTTTTTTTACATTCTTTACACTTTAAATTTACATTGAATAAAGGTGTAGAGAATGTATAAAAAAAGAAACATAAGCGAAAGTTCCGAATTACAGTATGTTCTAATACATATGCGTGAGGTGCACATGATTTCTACAAATACATGACTTTTAAAGTTAATGGAAACTTGACCACAATTGATAATAATCCACGGAAAGGTAACAACTTCCACTACCTTGGGTCATGGATAGAAAGCAGCCACTTGAACAACGAATTGGTGGTTGTTACACAAGACTACTAAGGGTAGTAATAAACAACAACTGGAGGCATTGGTTCTGATATACAAAGTATGCTGCTATGCTACTCTGCAGTTCGGCTCAGTGTGGTTCTGATACATAAACTATGCAGCAGTGCTACTCTGCAGTTCAGCTCAGTGTTCTTTAGATACTCAAACTATGCTGCTGTGCTACTCTGCAGTTCAGCTCAATGTTGTTTAGATACTCAAACTATGTTGCTGTGCTACTCTGCAGTTCAGCTCAATGTTGTTTAGATACTCAAACTATGTTGCTGTGCTACTCTGCAGTTCAGCTCAATGTTGTTTAGATACTCAAACTATGCTGTTGTGCTACTCTGCAGTTCAGCTCAATGTTGTTTAGATATTCAAACTATGCAGCAGTGCTACTCTGCAGTTCAGCTCAGTGTTGTTTAGATACTAAACTATGTTGCTGTGTTACTCTGCAGTTCAGCTCAATGTTGTTTAGATACTCAAACTATGCAGCTGAGCTACTCAGCAGTTCAGCTCAATGTTGTTTAGATACTCAAACTATGCAGCAGTGCTACTCTGCAGTTCAGCTCAGTGTTGTTTAGATACTAAACTATGTTGCTGTGTTACTCTGCAGTTCAGCTCAATGTTGTTTAGATACTCAAACTATGCAGCAGTGCTACTCTGCAGTTCAGCTCAGTGTTCTTTAGATACTCAAACTATGCTGCTGTGCTACTCTGCAGTTCAGCTCAGTGTTGTTTAGATACTAAACTATGTTGCTGTGCTACTCTGCAGTTCAGCTCAATGTTGTTTAGATACTCAAACTATGCAGCAGTACTACTCTGCAGTTCAGCTCAGTGTTCTTTAGATACTAAACTATGTTGCTGTGCTACTCTGCAGTTCAGCTCAATGTTGTTTAGATACTCAAACTATGCAGCAGTACTACTCTGCAGTTCAGCTCAATGTTGTTTAGATACTCAAACTATGCAGCAGTGCTACTCTGCAGTTCAGCTCAATGTTGTTTAGATACTCAAACTATGCAGCAGTGCTACTCTGCAGTTCAGCTCAATGTTGTTTAGATACTCAAACTATGCAGCAGTGCTACTCTGCAGTTCAGCTCAGTGTTCTTTAGATACTAAACTATGTTGCTGTGCTACTCTGCAGTTCAGCTCAGTGTTGTTTAGATACTAAACTATGTTGCTGTGCTACTCTGCAGTTCAGCTCAATGTTGTTTAGATACTCAAACTATGCAGCAGTGCTACTCTGCAGTTCAGCTCAGTGTTCTTTAGATACTCAAACTATGCTGCTGTGCTACTCTGCAGTTCAGCTCAGTGTTGTTTAGATACTCAAACTATGCTGCTGTGCTACTCTGCAGTTCAGCTCAGTGTTGTTTAGATACTAAACTATGTTGCTGTGCTACTCTGCAGTTCAGCTCAATGTTGTTTAGATACTCAAACTATGCAGCAGTGCTACTCTGCAGTTCAGCTCAGTGTTCTTTAGATACTCAAACTATGCTGCTGTGCTACTCTGCAGTTCAGCTCAGTGTTGTTTAGATACTCAAACTATGCAGCAGTGCTACTCTGCAGTTCAGCTCAGTGTTCTTTAGATACTAAACTATGTTGCTGTGCTACTCTGCAGTTCAGCTCAGTGTTGTTTAGATACACAAACTATGTTGCTGTGCTACTCTGCAGTTCAGCTCAGTGTTGTTTAGATACTCAAACTATGCTGTTGTGCTACTCTGCAGTTCAGCTCAGTGTTGTTTAGATACTAAACTATGTTGCTGTGCTACTCTGCAGTTCAGCTCAGTGTTGTTTAGATACACAAACTATGCTGCTGCGCTACTCTGCAGTTCAGCTCAGTGTTGTTTAGATACTAAACTATGTTGCTGTGCTACTCTGCAGTTCAGCTCAGTGTTGTTTAGATACACAAACTATGCAGCAGTGCTACTCTGCAGTTCAGCTCAGTGTTCTTTAGATACTAAACTATGTTGCTGTGCTACTCTGCAGTTCAGCTCAGTGTTGTTTAGATACACAAACTATGCTGCTGTGCTACTCTGCAGTTCAGCTCAGTGTTGTTTAGATACTCAAACTATGCAGCAGTGCTACTCTGCAGTTCAGCTCAGTGTTCTTTAGATACTAAACTATGTTGCTGTGCTACTCTGCAGTTCAGCTCAGTGTTGTTTAGATACACAAACTATGTTGCTGTGCTACTCTGCAGTTCAGCTCAGTGTTGTTTAGATACTCAAACTATGCTGTTGTGCTACTCTGCAGTTCAGCTCAGTGTTGTTTAGATACTCAAACTATGCAGCAGTGCTACTCTGCAGTTCAGCTCAGTGTTCTTTAGATACTAAACTATGTTGCTGTGCTACTCTGCAGTTCAGCTCAGTGTTGTTTAGATACACAAACTATGCTGCTGTGCTACTCTGCAGTTCAGCTCAGTGTTGTTTAGATACTCAAACTATGCAGCAGTGCTACTCTGCAGTTCAGCTCAGTGTTCTTTAGATACTAAACTATGTTGCTGTGCTACTCTGCAGTTCAGCTCAGTGTTGTTTAGATACACAAACTATGTTGCTGTGCTACTCTGCAGTTCAGCTCAGTGTTGTTTAGATACTAAACTATGTTGCTGTGCTACTCTGCAGTTCAGCTCAGTGTTGTTTAGATACACAAACTATGTTGCTGTGCTACTCTGCAGTTCAGCTCAGTGTTGTTTAGATACACAAACTATGCTGCTGTGCTACTCTGCAGTTCAGCTCAGTGTTGTTTAGATACTCAAACTATGCAGCAGTGCTACTCTGCAGTTCAGCTCAGTGTTCTTTAGATACTAAACTATGTTGCTGTGCTACTCTGCAGTTCAGCTCAGTGTTGTTTAGATACACAAACTATGTTGCTGTGCTACTCTGCAGTTCAGCTCAGTGTTGTTTAGATACTCAAACTATGCTGTTGTGCTACTCTGCAGTTCAGCTCAGTGTTGTTTAGATACTAAACTATGTTGCTGTGCTACTCTGCAGTTCAGCTCAGTGTTGTTTAGATACTCAAACTATGCTGTTGTGCTACTCTGCAGTTCAGCTCAGTGTTGTTTAGATACACAAACTATGTTGCTGTGCTACTCTGCAGTTCAGCTCAGTGTTGTTTAGATACACAAACTATGTTGCTGTGCTACTCTGCAGTTCAGCTCAGTGTTGTTTAGATACACAAACTATGCTGCTGCGCTACTCTGCAGTTCAGCTCAGTGTTCTTTAGATACTAAACTATGTTGCTGTGCTACTCTGCAGTTCAGCTCAGTGTTGTTTAGATACACAAACTATGTTGCTGTGCTACTCTGCAGTTCAGCTCAGTGTTGTTTAGATACACAAACTATGTTGCTGTGCTACTCTGCAGTTCAGCTCAGTGTTGTTTAGATACACAAACTATGTTGCTGTGCTACTCTGCAGTTCAGCTCAATGTTGTTTAGATACTCAAACTATGCAGCAGTGCTACTCTGCAGTTCAGCTCAGTGTTCTTTAGATACTAAACTATGTTGCTGTGCTACTCTGCAGTTCAGCTCAGTGTTGTTTAGATACTAAACTATGTTGCTGTGCTACTCTGCAGTTCAGCTCAGTGTTGTTTAGATACTAAACTATGTTGCTGTGCTACTCTGCAGTTCAGCTCAGTGTTGTTTAGATACTAAACTATGTTGCTGTGCTACTCTGCAGTTCAGCTCAGTGTTGTTTAGATACACAAACTATGTTGCTGTGCTACTCTGCAGTTCAGCTCAGTGTTGTTTAGATACTAAACTATGTTGCTGTGCTACTCTGCAGTTCAGCTCAGTGTTGTTTAGATACTAAACTATGTTGCTGTGCTACTCTGCAGTTCAGCTCAGTGTTGTTTAGATACTAAACTATGTTGCTGTGCTACTCTGCAGTTCAGCTCAGTGTTGTTTAGATACTAAACTATGTTGCTGTGCTACTCTGCAGTTCAGCTCAGTGTTGTTTAGATACTAAACTATGTTGCTGTGCTACTCTGCAGTTCAGCTCAGTGTTGTTTAGATACTAAACTATGCAGCTTTGCTACTCTGCAGTTCAGCTCAGTGTTGTTTAGATACTAAACTATGTTGCTGTGCTACTCTGCAGTTCAGCTCAGTGTTGTTTAGATACTAAACTATGTTGCTGTGCTACTCTGCAGTTCAGCTCAGTGTTGTTTAGATACTAAACTATGTTGCTGTGCTACTCTGCAGTTCAGCTCAGTGTTGTTTAGATACTAAACTATGTTGCTGTGCTACTCTGCAGTTCAGCTCAGTGTTGTTTAGATACACAAACTATGTTGCTGTGCTACTCTGCAGTTCAGCTCAGTGTTGTTTAGATACACAAACTATGTTGCTGTGCTACTCTGCAGTTCAGCTCAGTGTTGTTTAGATACTAAACTATGTTGCTGTGCTACTCTGCAGTTCAGCTCAGTGTTGTTTAGATACTAAACTATGTTGCTGTGCTACTCTGCAGTTCAGCTCAGTGTTGTTTAGATACACAAACTATGCTGCTGCGCTACTCTGCAGTTCAGCTCAGTGTTGTTTAGATACTAAACTATGTTGCTGTGCTACTCTGCAGTTCAGCTCAGTGTTGTTTAGATACACAAACTATGTTGCTGTGCTACTCTGCAGTTCAGCTCAGTGTTGTTTAGATACACAAACTATGTTGCTGTGCTACTCTGCAGTTCAGCTCAGTGTTGTTTAGATACTAAACTATGTTGCTGTGCTACTCTGCAGTTCAGCTCAGTGTTGTTTAGATACTAAACTATGTTGCTGTGCTACTCTGCAGTTCAGCTCAGTGTTGTTTAGATACTAAACTATGTTGCTGTGCTACTCTGCAGTTCAGCTCAGTGTTGTTTAGATACTAAACTATGTTGCTGTGCTACTCTGCAGTTCAGCTCAGTGTTGTTTAGATACACAAACTATGTTGCTGTCCTAAACTATTATGCTTTACTACTCTGCAGTTCAGCTCATTTTTGTTCAGATACACAAACTATGCTGCTATGGTACTCTGCAGTTGGGCTCAGTGTGGTTCTAATACTCAAACTATGCTGTTGTGTTGTGATACTTTATCAGATGGGCTCGGTTCAGTGTGGTTCAGATACAGAAACTACTGCGAAGTTTAACTTACCCCAGAAACCACAGCGAGCCCGGTTACATCAACATTTTGAGTTGAATAAATCTCCATGTCTCAATATATTTTATTTGGACAATAAGTACCGGTACTACTAAAACTGTATATTTTTTTCATCTTTATGTATTATACCAACCGTCTATAATGTGACTGGAGGCCCTATCTGTATTTGTGGAGACATACCAGTTGGTGTAGCAGATAGATACAGAGTGTGTGCCTACAATCTAGTAAAATTTATGTATTACTTTTTAGAGCTTCTTTCATAAACGTTTGTAATAAACCACAAACACTGTCAAATTAATGGCATATTTGAAATAAATATATATGTATATATATATATATATTGTATTAGTGGTTGCTTTAAACGTTATTAATGATGTCATGTGTTAATTTAATTAAATGTAAGAAAATTGCAAACCGCTGTATTTAGTTGTGAAGATCTGATAGAAATCATATTTTATAGTAAAATTACTGTACTTACAGTATTATAATAAAAACTACATTTGTAGCCTTTTACAGCCACATTTCCAACTAAAAAGTTTAAACGTAATACATCACATATGACATGTTCGCATTTTTGATAATATCATTTACATATTATGTATTAAAGTATTTAAGTACAGTATTCTAATGTAAAGTTGGTATAACTCATTTTATAGCAAGATAAAATAACTTAAAAACTTACAATAATAAACAGTTCGCAACAATAGGATTAAACTGTGGGAGTTGCACTAGTTTTTAAGACTTTATAGGAAGTATTTTATATGTCATGTAATAATATCAAGGCTTTATTTTTTATATACCCGAACAATAATTCCTATGGGAGAACCTGTCGCGAAAGTAATTAGTAAACAACCTTGAAATGTATCGGTGGCCTTTGGATAGAAGAATTGGAACCTCCAGAGACTCTCCAATTGCGAATTGCATTGCAAACATGGCATCTCTTCTCTATTGTTGTTATTCTCCAATACAACGTTAATTATTCAATCAAAGTCAGTATCTTGTGTGTTGTAACGGAACATTACACATACACTGCTATAATAGAATATATACTGTCGGTATTTGCCTGCTCAATTATGTCCAACCCACCCCCTGCAGTGCTGAAGTACTGTATGTACATTACAATCTCTTGCTGCGCGCGCACGGCGCGGGAACAGGGCATGACGTTTAGTTGTCGTGAATATTCAATAATTATTAGTATCTCCATTCTCTATCCATTCTTATTATTTCCAATATAATACAGTAATTATGCAAAATGAACAATAACACAACGCAATAAAGTCAATTTATTTTCAAACGTATTAAATGAACTACAGTAGTATTAATTAATGCACAATGCACATATCTGTCCTGTGTTTGCGGAATATATTAACAGTGGTTTGGTCTCTGCACCAATTGTTTAAAACATTGGTTGGGGGTGTTCAACGCTATTTACTGTAACTAGCAGTTTCTACTGTACCGTAGATGTCAATTAATTCTCACCGATAGCCTATTAGTCAATCTACGGTACAGTAGTAATCTAGACAGTCGAATTATTTTGTGACAACCGTTTGTGCCTGTTTCTTTTACTTTATTGTGTCATATTTAATATACAGTAATTTTCCACTTAAACTACAGAAATGTTTACTTGTCGTTGTCGTGTAGTTATTTGGAATGTTTATTCAGTTATTTCAGCAATTACAATTATGACAGAAACAAGATCTTTAGTACCAGTAGTAGATCATGAATGTGATATCATTGGCAATCATGGGTTCAATGGCAGCGGCTACTTGGGATCATGGATCAGAAAGTCAGGTGAAGACCTTCGGATACGTAAGAATTACGTACGAGTTACATACGTAAGGATTTGGAAGTCTCATAGAATAAAACGGAACCTTAAGGTTCTATTATTTATGGCAGCAGTCAGGCAGTAGTACCAGTACTCTTAATATGGGAGTCCATGCTGGGCTCTAACTGCAGAGGATACCAAGTCTATGGATGGTACTTTCAGAAGAATGCTGCGCCGGGTTCACCGTCGTGTCAAGTACAATGAACACATCTCCAGCCAGACTATACTGTACAACATTGGAGATTTGGAGTGTTCCATTTATCTCCCCTACCTTGACACTTGAACGGAACCGCCTCCGCTTTGCACGACATTGCTTTCGCCGTGAGGACCAGCCAGTGCATAACCTTGTGCTTTGGCGCCCTCATGGAGCGAATACTGTAAGCATGGTGGACAGCCTATGACTTTCTTGAGACGCATCCTAAGGGACACTGGCCTTGAGGATGCGGATGATCTAGCAAAATGCCATGCAGTCATGGGTGATAGGGAGTTGTGGCGGTGCAATTTTGTCGACAAGTCAGCACAGCATTCTTAATATATGAGAATATACATATATATAATATATATATATATAATATGAAAACAATAAAATAGGACATATGGGGTCTTATTCCCAGAGATACTACCTGGAATTTAGGACGAGGACCACTGTCAGTACTCAGGCACTAAGGTCCATGAGAAAAAAATGAAATACCAAAACGATTTTAGTGCTACATAACCCAACCCAACTACCACAAGGAAAACTGCACCAAACCATACAGTAACATGCTACATATTATATCAGTATATGGTAAATATAAGTAACGCAGCTGCAATGCAGCATGCCGATCCTAGTAGTCGTCTGTCTTACTGCTGTACTGGCTTAGTGCATTGCATTGGTGATGGTGGTAAAGGGTGGGGGGGGGGGGGGGGGGTGAGGGGTAGTATGCCTACTCATCTGGGTACACACGAATACAGTCAACAGGTCAATACAGAATAGTACCCAAACAGCCAAAGGTCACTTATTTCAGGCTTGGCAGTTGGCATTCTCGATTCTGGCTGTCTGGTACCGGTATTTACAGATTTCAGGATTTAGTTCTAAACACCCAAATCAGATTATAAATGTAAAACTATAACTGTCAATTATTTGGGTATAACTTTTGCGTAGAGGTATAGCCTACATAGAGGCTACATGTAGGTATGTGTAGCCTACATGTAGATGCACGTGTAGGGTGAATGTAGGTAGGTGTAGGTAGGTCTTTAAAAACAACAATGATGAATGAATAGGCCTACACGGGGTACCCGGACCCGAACTTCCTCGATGAGATGCGAATGCGGCGAACGGGGGTGGTACCCGGAACAACCACGAAGAGATGCGCATATGGCGGGCGGTGGTACCCGAAACAACCAGGAGGAGATGCGAATACGTCGAATGGGGGTCCCCTGAATACCCACGAGACGGAGCCTATCAATACTACAGTACTGACAAAGGAAAAAACGACTGAACGATATACCGATACATACTGTAGATCTTATGATCCTGCGGGTTCAGGCATGGAGGCTAATGACTTTGTATGGGCCGAACGGCCCGAACCTGATGTTTCCAGTCAAGGAGGAATCGACTAACGGTTAGGGTTAGAGCTCGTCGTCGGTGTCCATGAGGGTCTGAGGATGAGTGGGTAATTCAACAAAACGCTAACAATGATACCGGACTGATTGATTGAACCAGAGTGGCGATGGTAGTCGCTGATGTATATATATTATATATATCATGTATTGATTGTTAGTAGATATTTTTTTATAGTATTTGTTTATTAAATTGTCTTCAATGTCTATATTGATAATATTGTGTGCTGTGCTGATTTTACTTATTTTTCATTTTATAAATCTTGCTGTGGCCGTTTTAATCTACTAAACTGCCGTATCAATTTCATGATATTTTAATGGATATGCAATTTAACTTCTTCTTTCTATTAACTTTCAATGCAATCAAATATAACTGTAAAGCTATTGACTTTCGTGTTATTGTTTTGCTGTTACTTCGAGATGGGATTTGAATCCCATCGGATTACTGATTAATTCCCATCATCGAGATGGGAATACTTTATAATGAAACAGTGTGGTGGTCCGCGGGATAGTGGGAAGGGATGGGACTGTTGCTGGTTGGTGGAATGTGACTGCCTGAAAAATTAAAACAAACAAAACTTCCAGACTTCTATATTTTTACTTTCAAAACAAAACGTCCAAAACATTTCAATGCTGAAGTACTGTTCAAGTCCCATGGATGTATGGTTGATAAACAGATAAAGAGGGGCAGATGGGGGTCAGGGTTTCTGGTAGACTATAGTCCCCGCGATGATGGCTGTTCTTGTTTAGGTTACTCTTACTTAATAAACATATAAATCAGAACGAGTTAATCTAATGGAACGATGCCTTTCGTGGCGTTAGCATACTCGAATTTATTAGGGCATAATATTTATGACGAGTAAGGGACTTTAGTTTAGTATAATCAGAACGCGATGTTTGATATTTATACAGTACTGCAGTATGCAGTAAAACCTGTTGTCTGACAGCAGACAGGTCTGCAGGTTGATGTACCGTATTGTACCGTGGAGATCAGAGATTATTGCCATACATCCTGATTGACGACCGTGTATCACGTTACTGCAAGTTGACACATAAATTACATTAATATCTATGGGACTACACCTACCTACATTCACCCTACACGTGCATCTACATGTAGGCTACACATACCTACATGAAGCCTCTATGTAGGCTATACCTCTACGCAAAAGATGTACCCCAATTATTTTGTCTTTTAATTTTATAGGCCTGATAATTACAATACTTAAAAAATGACCAAGCAAGACATCTAATACTGTCGAATAATGTCGGCATGCTGCCACGAATACCAGCCGACCGCGAGGCCGTGACCAAACCGGTAATAATTAATATGTAATTAATACAGTACAGCAGCAATAATGCTGCTGTTGGACGGTGCTGGGCTGCCAAGCAGTATTTAGAACAGCTTTGGAGCCATGGCTGTACTGCTATCTTTAGACAATCAATAATTAATGTTAATATCTCTTTTACTTAGCGTTTGTATCTCTTTGCGTTAATGTGACTTGATTTCTTAACTAAATGCTTGTAATGTGCAGCGTCAAAATGTCTAATATTATTAATATATTCGAGGATTAGATACAGTACAGCAGTAAATGCGCCTATGCAGTAATGTCAGACTGTAGGTAACAATTAAATAATGCCTGTGTCTGTAATCCAGTACTCTGTACCGTCCCACGTAACGTACACTGCAGCACACGTTTTTTATAGTGCACAGTGACAGTACCGGTACTGCAGTACTGTACCTGTCAGACTGCTGGACTGTAGCTGTGTAGTATTAGCAGGTTAGAACGGCTGAACGGCTACACCGGTACGGTACAGGTACAGACACAGGCAGACAGGTACACACAACTTTATAATACTGTAATAGCAGAATAGCAATAGGCGTACTGTAGGCCTAATACCGTACCGGTAATATTTCATCGAATTAAATTATAACTATAAATGCCAAAGTGCCTTTAAAGGCAGTTAGGGAACTACAGAACTATTCGTGTGACTTTAGCCTCACGGTTTTTTTTATCAGTTTACTTACCCTATTTCTGTATTTGGTAGGGGTATGTACAAATGTATGTAGCCTATAGCACGACCGACCTTCGACCTGTCTGCCTGTGATACTGTCTAACAGGGTTACCGCCACTCACCTGCTACCTAGAAAAGTCAGGGAATTTCTGAATTTCATTTTTTTTGTTCATTTATTTTCTTGAAATGTCAGGGAATTCTAGTGAAAAATGGACAACTCAGGGAGAAATCAGGGAATGTGTAATGTCTGAATGTAATACAGTAATATACAGATATATTACATACCGGTACAGTGTACAGGAAATGAGTCATAGCTGATAGCTGAAACTTCAGTCGCCAGGGAATTTTTAAAAAAGTCAGCTAAATGTCAGGCTGTCAGGGAATATTGAAACTGAAATAGTGTGGCAACCCTGTCTAACGTCTAAACGTAATTTATTTGTAGATTTTCTTTCAGATTTTGTTGATTTAATTTAGCGAACCCCATAATCAGATAATAACACTATACGCATACTATATATAATAATTATAATATAATATTAATATTAATAATATAATAATATTTATATATAATAACACTGTAATAACACTTCTTAATTATAATTCTTACCTTTTCAATAATGGAAGTTGAAGTTGAGTCAAATAATATGAAACTCAAAGTTTATCTGGTTGGACCGACCGGGTCTCACAGCAAACTTATTAATGCAGCTTCTCGTTTGGGTACTCTGTTACCTTTTTCACCGGAAGTTCTTGAGAGTCAGTCAAAAAACCGCGATGCCGTATACGTTATGGACAGTTTTGAGGGAACCCAATTTGAAATTATAAAGTCGAAAGGTTGTCGAATAGTTGGCCCACCGGTTATTTTCAAGACAGCTGAGAATAACGTGGCGTTACCAATCAATAATCGACCCCTTTATTGTCAGCTCATGTGCGGCATGATTGTGTGTTTTACTGGGTTTAAAGAAAAGGACGAGCTGCAGAGATTGGTAACCTTGGTTCAGAATATGGGTGGGAGTGTGAGAAAAGACATCTCAGCTCGCGTCACTCATCTAATCGCTTCTACTACAAAGAGCGATAAATACCGTATGGCGGTTGCCTATGGTACTGAGATACTCACTGATCTTTGGGTGGGGGAATGTTGGAAGCTTCGTGATGAGATAACGGCGTCGGCACACGAGATTGCAGGGGCGACATACTTACGTCTTAAACCCTTCCATAATCTATCTATCGCGTTTGTGGGTTTCAATTCTGGAGATGAAGACCAAGTCAAGGCGTTGGCCTCTAAGAATGGGGCCACCATTGTTAGTCTAGAGGATCAGTACCAGGTTGTAGTCGTCGACAATATGTCGGGAAACGAATTACCATCTTTGCCAACGGGTACTCGTGCCGATGTCGTGACGCAGGAATGGTTCTGGACGTCCATCCAGATGGACGTGTGCGCGGACACTAATATATTCGCTCACAACGCTGGCGGCGGGCGGTCTACGCTACTACCCGGGGGCGTCCCTTCGTCGTACAGGAAACGGCGCTGTCCGGAGGACACGTTGCGTGAGCTGGCCTCCCACTGCGACACCGCTTCGTCGTCGTCTACATCCAGCCCTGCGGTGAAGCATCGACGCGCTTCCTTTAGCTTCACAGCCTCGCCGGCCTTAAACGACACGGTGTTCAGCCTCGACGGCGCCCCAGAACCCGCGTTCACGCCGCAGATCACCGCGGATATGAGCCCCCGGCATCAGGTCGCCGTTGAACTCTACCTAACCGAGAGCAACTACGTCGCAATCCTCTCCACCATAATCACAACATTTAAACTTCCTCTGGAGACACTCCTCAGCGAGGGGAAACCCATTCTAGTTGCCGAGGATATCCGCTCTATATTCTCCAGCTTGTCTGACATCCAGAACGTCCACAAGGCGCTTAGCAACCAGCTGTATAACCTGCTGGCGTCGTGGTCCGAGACCTGCGGTATCGGTGAGGCCATCCTGCAGCACACCGACTCCCTGTTCGAGGCGTATAAACCCTATATCAACTACTTCGAGATGAGTCAGGACTGCCTCCAGCGTTGTATTCGCACTAACGACCGCTTCCACGCCTTCGTTAAACTCGGCCAGAATCGATCCCATTGTCATCGACAGACTCTCCCGGCTCTTATGATCCGGCCGGTCCAACGGCTTCCATCTGTGATTCTCCTTCTCCAGGACCTTATTAAACGCACCGATGCAGCGATCCCCGACCGGAGTCGTCTAGAGGAGGCGCTCACCAAGATAAAGGCCGTAACCAACCTAATCAACGAGGACAAACGCAAAACCGAATTCCAAGTCCAAATGTTCGAGATCCACCAGCAGATTGAAGGCATCCCCGCGATTATTCTTTCTTCTCATCGGAAATTCATTGGCCAGATCGACTGCGTACAGCTCAATGACGTCGGTACCTCCCAGAGGTCCGACCAACTAACGCTATTCTTATTTACCGACGCTTTGGAAATTGGGAAACGGAAGAGTGAGTTCCCTTTATATTCGTTTTATTGGGATTATATTTTATATACTTTAATAGTACAGTTTATTTTTTGTTCGTAATCAGCGGTTATTTGCGTCGATTCGCCCCTGCAGGGGGATGAATTCTGACTGCCTCAGAAGCCCCCCACCCCCCTTAGTTATTTCTTACAGTTGACGCATCCACATAGCGACAGGCCTAATCATATCTCCTGATTTCTAATTTCTTTCTCAATTAATTAATAACCCAATTCCGCATAATTTTTCACCTATCCTAAAAACATAAATAATAAAACATCCTTTTAGCAATTTAATACTTTTGAGTAATAATATCTTTACTACGGGTGAAGTTTATTTGCTGGAAAGTTTTGGAAATGCCAAATGTCCTTGAAAAGACAATTCACCGGAAAACTCACATCCCTATTATAACGAACTATTGGCTATTGAACCATTGACATACTCTCCTTCCCGTGCTGCCCAAGTCCATATATCCCTAACGTTCTAACCAATATTGGATAATACTTTACAATGAACCGGCCGCGTATTTTATATTTTTTCGCACAAAATTGACAATTTTTATTTTTTATGTATTTTCTAGGCGGGGCGACTACCAGTGTTCCTACCTTCAGCGGTGGACGCAGCCCGGCCCTTTCCGGCAAACATAGTTCCCGCAATTATAAACACGTTGAATTACTCCAGTTGTCGCATATCAAACGGGTTGTGAACATTAACGAAACCGAGGACTTTGTCAACGTGTTCGCTTTGGTAATGAGACTCCCAGAGGAGAAAGAAAAGATGTACGCGTACACGATAATGGCGAGCAGCGAGATAAGTAAAGATGAATGGGTGAGGAAGTTGTGTGAGCAGATGGGCGAGTCGGCCTGTCGGACTGACACTGAGAACTTCCTTACGAGTCTGGACGCTGGAGAGCTGGACATACCGACAACCGGTTCAATTTTAGCGATGAATTCTAGCACTTTGAGTAGAGCCGTTAAAGCCGCACGTAAAGTCGGTCGTGCTATTAGTCTGAAACGGACGCAGACTCCGTCTGTTGTTAAGCGAGCGATGTCCAGCATTAACGCAGCCGTTATGAGTCCATTGAGTGACCAACGTATGGCCAGCTCTGCCAATCTTACTCTCGCTAGTCCCTTGAGTATCAGCCGCGGTACAGCCATTAACAGGCTCACCAGGAAGAAACGTAAAAATAGTTTGTATGCTTCCACTACAACCATTGCGTAATAAAGGACATTGTTTATTTATTAGGGACGTTTTTGTAGAACTACTGTACTTAACTATCACCAATAAGGTGAGCAATATTATACCATAGGTGAAATAGAATACGTTTTATAAGATACACACATATTATTATTATTATTATATACTATACTATGCAGTCTATTATCCATTATTA
This sequence comes from Nemertoderma westbladi, assembly GCA_032718475.1. Taxonomy (NCBI): domain Eukaryota; kingdom Metazoa; phylum Xenacoelomorpha; order Nemertodermatida; family Nemertodermatidae; genus Nemertoderma; species Nemertoderma westbladi. Next base: position 7,936 of record JAUCBJ010007006.1, on the reverse strand, counting down.
TATTTTATCACTTTTTTTGTAAACGCTTGTGATCAACTTAACGTAAAAATTATGAACCGTAGAATAATAATATTATATCTTATTTATTTTCAACGTTAACCCGTATAAATACCGTGGTATTGCTTTAATATCTGTCTTTGTAAAATTATTTCTTCAATTGCAAACACTCGAGAGCTATTTTTCACCGCGCGCTAATTCCACAGGACCAATATGGATATCTTATCAATGAATCGGCATTATTATACGCTATTCGAACTCAAGTGAGAATCCTTTAAGAGGCATCTGGAGAATGTCATGGTTTGGCCAACATGCTTATTCACTCCATGAGGCTGCCAAAGCGCACGATTATGCACTGGTTGGTCCTCACGGCGAAAGCAATGTCCTGCGAAGTGGAGGCGGCTTTGTTCTAGTGTCAAGGTTGGGGGGGGGGGGGGGGGTCCAAAATCGTTCACTTCTTGGAGATGGAGATGTGTGCATTTTCCTTGACACAGTGAACCCGGCGTAGCATTCTTGTGAATGTGACTTCCAGAGATTTTGTGTCCCTGCATCAGTATGAGCCCAGCATGGACTCCCATAGAGGAGTACTGGAACTACTGCTGCTCTAAATAATCTGGCCTTAAGTTTCCGATTAATTCTGTGTGACTTCCAAATCCTGGAAACCCCATTCATGGCTGCTCATGCCTTTCCCTTACTTATTCGAAGGTCCTTATTTGACCTCCGTATCCATGATTCCAGGTAGCAGAAGTCATGTATATGATCAAGCTTGGTTAACCAAGGTTCCACCTTGGTGTAGTGCTTGCATTGAATTCACATCTCCTGTAGGTCGTGGGTTCGATCCTCACATGGGCCAGGGCAGTTTTCGTTTCGGCACGAATGCTTTAAAGGGACCAGCCAGGGCGCATCTCTGCCTTGCATCCTTAAGTGGTAGCTAAATGAGTACTGGAGTTACCTCTGGGGAGTAAAGTTCTGGGGGGACCGCACTGGAAATAAGTCGTCAGACTTTGTGCGTAATCCCTGGCCTAGCGGCCGAATACTTTAAGCATACCATCCGTAGAGCAGGGTTTTTTTTTCTAAATATGTTAGTGAAATTTATAAATAAAAATAGTGATTTCTAAATTTTTTCAACTTGTTTAGAAATATTTCTAAAATTAAATATTGCAAACAACGAATTGAAAAATATAAACTTTACTACAGCGTTTGAAATAAAAACACCTGTAAATCAAAATTTAAGATTAAAACCATTTTAATTTATTATTAATGTTGTTTGTTCCTTGTTCATTCACGAGAATCGAATACTTGATCCTCTAATTCTGATTCATCTCCATCAGCTTCATTTGTACCAACTTCTATAATATCGAATAAACTCACTCATTTCTCGTGGTATTGTTTATTTCTAAGTAGATCGACATCGACTGTGTTATTCGGTGTTATTTTGGTTTTCTAAATAAATTAGAGATTTTCTAAATTTTTCCCTCGCCGTTTAGAAATTTTTCACAGCGGACATTTTGTAAAAAAAAACCCTGCGGCGTAGAGCTTATATGATCAAGCGACCAGACATTTGATGGGGACTTTCGAAGTTAACCATCTAAAATTGTTGTGTTATTTGAGTTAAAAAAGACCAACACTATTAGCAGCTTAATAAGCTATTCTAAAAGCTGATGAGCCGTTGGGCTCCCTCTAGTGATTCTGAGAGTATTCATGAGTCAACAGCAAAGTGTCATCAGTTAGGTGCTTGGCAGGATTTCTCCTACTTCTGGAGCCAGTAGGTGAGGAGGTGTTAAAATCAACCCCATCTTCATCATGAAGATCTATGGACATGCATAGCATATAGTCAACCGCAATAATGTATAATAATGTTGTAAGTGAGTCACATTGGATGACTCCTTATAAAACTTAGAATGGATCACTATCAATGGTAGACAGACACAAATGTGGTCGTACCATGGTATATTTATCCTATTGCTGGAATAATTTCATCAGGAATCCCATAACACAAATATGCTGAACGTATGTATTAAAGTTAGGCCAGTATCCATTCTAAAGTTCTTGGCCAAAGTTATTGTAACAGTTGCAGTATAACAGTTATTGGATCATCTTGGTCAAATAAGAAGTTCGAGCAGATGCAAAGTGCTTACCATAGTTTCTGAAACTGCAGTGGTCAAATTTCATACGAGATTTTATTTTGTAGGGTTTGAATTGACTGAAACTACGTTGTTCGTCGCGTATTCATATTAAATATTACGTTAATCTTCTTATTAGGAAGGGTCATTCATCACGTGGATATAGTTTTAAAATGAGGGGGTGGGTTGTTTATCGTACGGCAATTCCACCCATCACTGTGGTCTTCAGCGGTATATTTACTTTATTCCTAAATAGTAACATTACTCAACGCAGTTAGTATTAACAACCAGTTGTTATTTAGTACTTAGAGGACATTACAGTATTGTATTGGCCTCAAGGCCCTCTTCATTTAGTATTGTATTGGTGTATTATTATGTTGTAAAGTTACGGCGTCATTGGTTACCACGTAAACAATAGGTGGTACTACTACTACTAGGTCGAGCGAACTCGGACAGTGGAAATGAGATCCTTCCAGGCTTCCCGATTCTCCATAGTTGTCGTAATTTCGTTTCTCCCAAGTTCAGTATCCCTTTCAAGTTGATCTATATATGTTATGGCTGGTCGTCCACGACTACGCTTTCCATGAGTTGGTTGCCAGAGAAGTAGATCTGGTATGACCTCGTCTTTACTTCGCCAGCAGTGCCCACTGAATCTTAATCTGCGTTCACAGAGGGTGGTTGATACAGGTGGTATTGTACCATAAAGCTCGGCGTTTGTCATGTGTTGTCTCCAGCTGATGTTTAGGGCTGCCCTTAGTAGTCTTGTGTAGCAACCATCAATTCGTTGTTCAAGTGATTTAGTCAGTGTCCAGGTCTCACCCCCGTATAAAAATACACTTTCCACTGTGTGTCTCGAAAGAATGTCGTCTTCAGTTGCCTGGAGAGATCTGATTTCCAGATGTTATCCATTTTTGATAGAGCTGCCCAAGCCGTTGCTTTCCTAACTTCTATGTCCTTTTTGCTACTCTCTATCCATGATCCAAGGTACTGGAAGTCGTCGACCTTCCTTAGTTGATTATTATCAATGGTTGTCAAGTTTCCATCAACATTAAAGTCATGAATTCGGTATTGGGAGCATTTATATGCAATCCAACCTCCTTCGCAACCCTCTCCACTTTATTTAGTAGAAGCTGTGCATCTGCTGGCGTGTTAGAGAGCAGGGCGATGTCATCCGCAAAGTCGGTGTCTGTGGCTGTAGTTGCCGGATATCTACTACTTCTGCGTTCTTGAAGTGTGAATCCCAGATCTTCACCCTTTGTGGCCGTCCTCGTTGCGTAATCCAGCACAATTAATTACAAATAGTAATGGTGCTAATGTGTGGCAGTACGCCAGCCAGGATTGAGAAAAACCCAGTTTCACCATCTGGTGAGAGTACCTGCGCTTCTGTGTCACAATATAACAATCCAATGCCAGCAACAATTACTTCTGGTATTCCATAAGCTCTTAGGATTTCAAGCATTTTACCTCTATGGATGGAATCGAATACCTTCTTGAAGTCTTGAGATTCTCTGACTTAATTCCTTCAATTAGTCTCCGTAGTGCAAGTATCTGAGCTATTGTTGATCTACTTGGTCGAAATCTGTAAAAGCTTCTGTGGGATGCAACTGGTCCTTCGCCCCGCGATCCAGTTTTCCCCCCATACGCTGAAATACTCTGAAACCTGCTGTAAAAGCGTTTACAGATATAATTGGATCCCCTAGCCCTCGGGGTGCTGTATAAGTGTTTTTAACGGACATAAAATAGATTCTTCTGAATGTGTGCTTTATGCGGACGTAGCAGGGTACAAAACCCCGCAATGCGGCATTTCACTGTCACTATGTCAAGGGAAGGATTCTGATTACGACATCTCCCAGCTGGATGATGACGTGGAGGGAGCTCTCATTGGACTCCTGGTTCCTTTGTTTTGGTCTAACAACCAATCAGGGCGATTTGCGTTTTCCTTGAAGAGATACCTACAGCAGCTCCCAAACTCAGTGTTTATGTCGTTCCATACTGCCTGAAGATCGGCTGGAATGACGCAATGTTTCTGCCCTTTTGTAAGAACATTAGTAGGCTAAATTATAGAAAGCATAGCTATTATCGCTATTAACAAATCAACTCGATTCATATCACTTTATATCGATCTTAATTCAATGCAATCTAATTATATCTTAACCTACCGTCATACTGCTTTTACTGTTTGTAATTTTGTATCAGTATAATTGGATGTTATTAGTTGAAGAATATCAATAATCAACCCACATTTTCCCAATATCTTTGATACACTACAGGTTAGAGAGAAAGGTTATGTACAACAATTGCGACTTTATTATTGTGTTTGTAGTGAATCTAATGTTGTTTGACAGACACTACCTGAGTCCAGTGCATATCTCTTTATACCTGATCAAAGTCAGTAACTGTCGGCATATCAGTGAGCAGTGTTGTGCGTTACCGGTAGCGTGCGTGATTGTAAAGTGATTGGATCTGATAATAAAGCATTCCTAAAGAATGCGCCCTATGCTTGAAATTTAAGCCATATCGTTGTGTGTAGTATCAGTCAGAACTCTGTTTACATAGGTAGAGCGCCACGTCCTAAAAGGAACTGCTAATATTTCCCGAAAGTGAATAATATTTGTCAGAGATTATATATTAGTAATCAATCGAATAATACAGTAGGCTTGACCGCAAATAAATTTAAGCCCACGAATCCAGTCTCCCGGTGTTATAAACGGGTCATTTGGACGCGCATGGACTGGCTTCGGCTAATGTTTTGGTTTGTTTTGTATTAAATCTTGTCATCTTATAAAAGGCAGTTTATCAATAAAGACATATAAATTTCGGCAGGTTAAACTGCTGAAGGTCTATAAAAGCGCGTACAATAATAGCTATCGATCTTATTTGCGGTAAGCAATAAGATTGAAAAGTACCGGTAAATCAGAACCGGTACCAGTAGGTCAGTAGGCCTAACTGTCATAACCGGTACTGCTGTACAAGTACATTAGTATTATTTCGATTGTGATATAGTGTATATTGTAGGCTGCTAGGGGATTAGGGATTGATCACCCCTCATTCTTCTGTACAGTTTACTTATTTCTGTCAGTTTTATTTCCTAGTAAGTTAATATTGAGCTGAAGACGTGTAAGTCTGCTCAGATTGTTCAGATCATTGTAGGCTGGACTGTTGTCTGACTGTTGTTAGGCTTGAAGATTACAGCGTGTGTAGAGAGTCTGATAGGTGCCAGTTAGTAAGTTGGGGCAACTCGTAAGTTGTAAGGTCAACCCCTATAAAGAATAAGCCGCGCTACCTTATTAGCACGCATACTCACTAACAAGTTTCGGAATCTGCATATACTGTGGTTATTTAGGCTTGATAGTAGTCCGTCAGCGTTTATACTGTACTGTCTGTATAGTCCGTTCAGATACCGTAATAGTATTATTTAGATATTTTGTAGGCTGGATTGTTGCCTAGCTGTTGTTGGGTCTGAAGAGATTGCCGCGTGTGTAGAGAGTCTGATAGGTGCCAGTTAGTAAGTTGGGCAACTCGTAAGTTGTAAGGTCAACCCCTATAAAGAATAAGTCGCGCTACCTTATTAGCACGCATACTCACTAACAAGTTTCGGAATCTGCACATCCTGTGGTTTATTTAGGCTTAATGGTAGTTTGTCAGCATCCGGTTTGTATTTTATTTGAGTATTCTGTACGGGTAGCGTAATATTTATTATTCAGAGTTTATGCGATTACTCGCAACATTCATGTCCCCAAGTTTATTCCTACAGTAATTGTGTTTGTTATACATACCGTTATAGTTAAATTAACCCCAGTACTACACGGGCTGCTTGGCGTAGGTAAAGACTGGTGACTCAGTGCCCCGGTCACTCCAGCAGATGCTGTGGTTCTTTTAACTGTTCAAGTATATTTAACTACTGGTTATCTGTTTTTACAAGTACCTGTACCTAATTTAGGGTTTAGTGTACAGTGCTTTCCGAAAGTAATTAGTGTAGGCATTATTGTGTTGTAAAGTGGTTAATAGGCACGCTCGTTCTGGTAGACGGCGGTAATTAACTTCTAGGTAGGAACACTCCGTAGATACATAACGTTGTACCTATAGCGATACGGCTGTAGGTCGTCAGGCGGTGGTACTTTCCTATCTAGACAACGCAGTATTTACTTCTACTTATTATTTTCAAATACCGTAGTATCCTGTTCGTTGTAATAGCCAGAAGATCTAACCCTTTGTTAAACTGGTTAGTAGTTTCCCTGTAAAATTGCCCTAAAAAATTTCTGTACGTAACGTTTTGTGTGTTTATTAGAGATTGTAATCTCATCAATAGTAAGTAACTAGTAAATAAGTAACGTAGGCCAGTAGAATTATTCTGTTTAGTGTCCCATAAGTAGTACTTCACTGAAAGCGCTTAGCTTCTGTGTAGTGGTATTTTGCCGGAAATAGTAACACCTATTTCAATCTTGTAACGAAATCCCTTATCAGGGTATATATATATATTATAAATCAACTCCAAAGATTTATAAATCAGTAGGCCTGCCATACAACAAGTAGGTCACAATATCAGTTGGACTACTGCTTGCATAACGGTAACAAAGTAAACTCAAGTAACTAAGTAACTTATAATTTCAGAAATTCAATTATCCTAAATAATTGATATACCGGTATTTCTAATAGGTTTATTATATTTATTTCTATAAATTTGAACTGAAACCATACCGGTATTCTTTAATTAATTCTAGTAATAATTATACTTATATATACTATAAGTGTCAGCTGTATACCGGTATTTACGATAGGCCTATTATATATTTATATATATTTGTGCTAAAATTATATACCGGTACTCTGTGACAAACCTAGTCTGTTATACTTATATATACTATAAGTGTATACCGGTATTCTAATATATTGCAATTAATTACCGGTACTAGGCCAACAGTCTTACTGAATTACTAGACTTGCTTTAACTGTAACTATAGCAGTAGGCATTCAACTGTACAATCAAACATGGCTGAACAAACCCAATCACTGTCAGATAGTTTCTTAGAAAGTGCTAGAACGAGTGTTAGACAGGGTCTTAAAAAGATCTGGGACTCAGCTAAGAGTATAGAACGTCTGAGACCGAAGTCCAAGTCCCCTCCTACTGTAAGCAAGGTCATCCCTAGCCCTACAGTAGTAGTATCAGACCCTAGGCTAATCCACCATAGGTCTATCATAGGCACTCGGGCCCAGGTAAAACGGAACCTAGAGGAAGCTGTCCTATCGCAGCAACATCCTGATCGAGAACCTAGTCCCCAGCGACCAGATAGCTCCAGTAGTTCGGAGACTGTTGAGCGGACGCCCGAACGCGGGGCGAAAATTGCGGATACGGTTTGCGATGAGCGGCCAACCTTTGAAGAATCAACCGACGCCCCTTCTTCCCAAGTGGAAAGCGAAGTGGAAAGCGAAGTGGAAAGCGAATTAACATCTACAGAGAAGCCGCGAACTAGAGATGCAATCGATATCTATCTGTCAGATTATCAGCGATTCATAGGAGACGAGGAGTTGAGAAGACGGTTGCATGGATTTACACCTAATAGTGCAGGGGCTAAGCGTGTGTTGGACAACCTTGATGCTGAGATGTTAGCTGAAGATCAAGCTAAATTTGATGAGGAAAGACGCATCGCTAGAGCCCAGGAAACACAAGTCCAGAAAAAACGAATAGAAGATCGAAAGGCAGTAGCAGTGGCAGAGGCAGAGGCAGCAAGAAAGATAGCAGCGGCAGCGACAGAGGCAGAGGCAGCAAAAAAGGCAGCAGAGGCAGAGGCAGAAAGAAAATTAGCAGCGGCAGCAGC
>JAUCBJ010007005.1:0-17721 GCA_032718475.1 Nemertoderma westbladi | reverse complement strand
GTAGAGATTGCGCCGCTGGTATAGTGAGGAGATGTGGCTGCGGCAATGTACCAAGAGGCTACCCGACAAACGGACAGTTTAAGGTGAGTTACAGTACCAAGTGGCTACACGACAAACGGACAGTTTAAGGTGAGTTACAGTACCAAGAGGCTACCCGACAAACGGAAAGTTTAAGGTGAGTTACAGTACCAAGAGGCTACCCGACAAACGGACAGTTTAAGGTGAGTTACAGTACCAAGAGGCTACCCGACAAACGGACAGTTTAAGGTGAGTTACAGTACCAATAGGCTACCCGACAGGGACAGTTTAAGGTGAGTTACAGTACCAAGAGGCTACCCGACAAACGGACAGTTTAAGGTGAGTTACAGTACCAAGAGGCTACCCGACAAACGGAAAGTTGAAGGTGAGTTACAGTACCAAGAGGCTACCCGACAAACGGACAGTTTAAGGTGAGTTACAGTACCAAGAGGCTACCCGACAAACGGACAGTTTAAGGTGAGTTACAGTACCAATAGGCTACCCGACAGGGACAGTTTAAGGTGAGTTACAGTACCAAGAGGCTACCCGACAAACGGAAAGTTTAAGGTGAGTTACAGTACCAAGAGGCTACCCGACAAACGGACAGTTTAAGGTGAGTTACAGTACCAAGAGGCTACCCGACAAACGGACAGTTTAAGGTGAGTTACAGTACCAATAGGCTACCCGACAGGGACAGTTTAAGGTGAGTTACAGTACCAAGAGGCTACCCGACAAACGGACAGTTTAAGGTGAGTTACAGTACCAAGAGGCTACCCGACAAACGGACAGTTTAAGGTGAGTTACAGTACCAAGAGGCTACCCGACAAACGGACAGTTTAAGGTGAGTTACAGTACCAAGAGGCTACCCGACAAACGGACAGTTTAAGGTGAGTTACAGTACCAAGTGGCTACCCGACAAACGGACAGTTTAAGGTGAGTTACAGAACCAATTGTATCCAATCGACAATATTGCGCGGTCACAACTCCCTATCCCCCATGACTTTTACAAGATTATCCGTATCTTCAAGTCCAGTGTCAACCTCCTGTCCTAGTTAAGTGTCAAGCTTGGGAGACCATTGAGACACCTCCAAATCTGTCTTTACGGTCGTAGATATTTATTTGCATTGTACTTGGACACAGTGAACCCGACGTAATTGTTAGAAATTGTTAGGCTATAATTATGTCTATATACCTAACGTTTTAGCTCAAACAAACTAAATAGCCATCAAATTCATTTTATTTTAAAAATCGTTCATATTTAACTCCTTCTGGTATTTATAGTTGGCTATTACACATATTAATCTGAACTTTACAGGGCGGGCTACTATATATCCCGTTGTATTATATTTCACTTTTTTTATTTACGTCTACAGTGGGGTGGATGCGGCGACAATCTGCAACACGGACTGCGTATCAGCGAAGAGTTCGCCGACGCTCATCTGATACGGAAGAAGAAGGCTCCAACTGCGAAAGCGTTGATGAATAAACACAACAACCGAGCGGGGAGAAACGTAAGTTTAGTTTGATAAACACAACAACCGAGCGGGGAGAAACGTAAGTTTAGTTTGATAAACACAACAACCGAGCGGGGAGAAACGTAAGTTTAGTTTGATAAACACAACAACCGAGCGGGGAGAAACGTAAGTTTAGTTTGATAAACACAACAACCGAGCGGGGAGAAACGTACGTTTAGTTTGATAAACACAACAACCGAGCGGGGAGAAACGTAAGTTTAGTTTAGTTTGATAAACACAACAACCGAGCGGGGAGAAACGTAAGTTTAGTTTGATAAACACAACAACCGAGCGGGGAGAAACGTAAGTTTAGTTTGATAAACACAACAACCGAGCGGGGAGAAACGTAAGTTTAGTTTGATAAACACAACAACCGAGCGGGGAGAAACGTAAGTTTAGTTTGATAAACACAACAACCGAGCGGGGAGAAACGTAAGTTTAGTTTGATAAACACAACAACCGAGCGGGGAGAAACAAGTTTAGTTTGATAAATACAACAACCGAGCGGGGAGAAACGTAAGTTTAGTTTGATAAACACAACAACCGAGCGGGGAGAAACGTAAGTTTAGTTTGATAAACACAACAACCGAGCGGGGAGAAACGTAAGTTTAGTTTGATAAACACAACAACCGAGCGGGGAGAAACGTAAGTTTAGTTTGATAAATACAACAACGGAGCGGGGAGAAACGTAAGTTTAGTTTGATAAACACAACAACCGAGCGGGGAGAAACGTAAGTTTAGTTTGATAAATACAACAACCGAGTGGGGAGAAACGTAAGTTTAGTTTGATAAACACAACAACCGAGCGGGGAGAAACGTAAGTTTAGTTTGATAAACACAACAACCAAGCGGGGAGAAACGTAAGTTTAGTTTGATAAATACAACAACCGAGTGGGGAGAAACGTAAGTTTAGTTTGATAAACACAACAACCGAGCGGGGAGAAACGTAAGTTTAGTTTGATAAACACAACAACCGAGCGGGTAGAAACGTAAGTTTAGTTTGATAAACACAACAACCGAGCGGGGAGAAACAAGTTTAGTTTGATAAATACAACAACCGAGTGGGGAGAAACGTAAGTTTAGTTTGATAAACACAACAACCGAGCGGGGAGAAACGTAAGTTTAGTTTGATAAACACAACAACCGAGCGGGGAGAAACGTAAGTTTAGTTTGATAAATACAACAACCGAGTGGGGAGAAACGTAAGTTTAGTTTGATAAACACAACAACCGAGCGGGGAGAAACGAAGTTTAGTTTGATAAATACAACAACCGAGTGGGGAGAAACGTAAGTTTAGTTTGATAAACACAACAACCGAGCGGGGAGAAACAAGTTTAGTTTGATAAATACAACAACCGAGTGGGGAGAAACGTAAGTTTAGTTTGATAAACACAACAACCGAGCGGGGAGAAACGTAAGTTTAGTTTGATAAATACAACAACCGAGTGGGGAGAAACGTAAGTTTAGTTTGATAAACACAACAACCGAGCGGGGAGAAACGAAGTTTAGTTTGATAAATACAACAACCGAGTGGGGAGAAACGTAAGTTTAGTTTGATAAACACAACAACCGAGCGGGGAGAAACAAGTTTAGTTTGATAAATACAACAACCGAGTGGGGAGAAACGTAAGTTTAGTTTGATAAACACAACAACCGAGCGGGGAGAAACAAGTTTAGTTTGATAAACACAACAACCGAGCGGGGAGAAACAAGTTTAGTTTGATAAACACAACAACCGAGCGGGGAGAAACGTAAGTTTAGTTTGATAAACACAACAACCGAGCGGGGAGAAACAAGTTTAGTTTGATAAATACAACAACCGAGTGGGGAGAAACAAGTTTAGTTTGATAAACACAACAACCGAGCGGGGAGAAACAAGTTTAGTTTGATAAATACAACAACCGAGTGGGGAGAAACGTAAGTTTAGTTTGATAAACACAACAACCGAGCGGGGAGAAACAAGTTTAGTTTGATAAATACAACAACCGAGTGGGGAGAAACGTAAGTTTAGTTTGATAAACACAACAACCGAGCGGGGAGAAACGTAAGTTTAGTTTGATAAACACAACAACCGAGCGGGTAGAAACGTAAGTTTAGTTTGATAAACACAACAACCGAGCGGGGAGAAACAAGTTTAGTTTGATAAATACAACAACCGAGTGGGGAGAAACGTAAGTTTAGTTTGATAAACACAACAACCGAGCGGGGAGAAACGTAAGTTTAGTTTGATAAACACAACAACCGAGCGGGGAGAAACGTAAGTTTAGTTTGATAAATACAACAACCGAGTGGGGAGAAACGTAAGTTTAGTTTGATAAACACAACAACCGAGCGGGGAGAAACAAGTTTAGTTTGATAAATACAACAACCGAGTGGGGAGAAACGTAAGTTTAGTTTGATAAACACAACAACCGAGCGGGGAGAAACGTAAGTTTAGTTTGATAAACACAACAACCGAGCGGGGAGAAACGTAAGTTTAGTTTGATAAACACAACAACCGAGCGGGGAGAAACGTAAGTTTAGTTTGATAAACACAACAACCGAGCGGGGAGAAACAAGTTTAGTTTGATAAATACAACAACCGAGTGGGGAGAAACGTAAGTTTAGTTTGATAAACACAACAACCGAGCGGGGAGAAACGTAAGTTTAGTTTGATAAACACAACAACCGAGCGGGGAGAAACGTAAGTTTAGTTTGATAAACACAACAACCGAGCGGGGAGAAACGTAAGTTTAGTTTGATAAACACAACAACCGAGCGGGGAGAAACGTGAGTTTAGTTTGATAAATACAACAACCGAGTGGGGAGAAACGTAAGTTTAGTTTGATAAACACAACAACCGAGCGGGGAGAAACGTAAGTTTAGTTTGATAAACACAACAACCGAGCGGGGAGAAACGTAAGTTTAGTTTGATAAACACAACAACCGAGCGGGGAGAAACGTAAGTTTAGTTTGATAAACACAACAACCGAGCGGGGAGAAACGTAAGTTTAGTTTGATAAACACAACAACCGAGCGGGGAGAAACGTGAGTTTAGTTTGATAAATACAACAACCGAGTGGGGAGAAACGTAAGTTTAGTTTGATAAACACAACAACAGAGCGGGGAGAAACGTAAGTTTAGTTTGATAAACACAACAACCGAGCGGGGAGAAACGTGAGTTTAGTTTGATAAATACAACAACCGAGTGGGGAGAAACGTAAGTTTAGTTTGATAAACACAACAACCGAGCGGGGAGAAACAAGTTTAGTTTGATAAATACAACAACCGAGTGGGGAGAAACGTAAGTTTAGTTTGATAAACACAACAACCGAGCGGGGAGAAACGTAAGTTTAGTTTGATAAACACAACAACCGAGCGGGTAGAAACGTAAGTTTAGTTTGATAAACACAACAACCGAGCGGGGAGAAACAAGTTTAGTTTGATAAATACAACAACCGAGTGGGGAGAAACGTAAGTTTAGTTTGATAAACACAACAACCGAGCGGGGAGAAACGTAAGTTTAGTTTGATAAATACAACAACCGAGTGGGGAGAAACGTAAGTTTAGTTTGATAAACACAACAACCGAGCGGGGAGAAACAAGTTTAGTTTGATAAATACAACAACCGAGTGGGGAGAAACGTAAGTTTAGTTTGATAAACACAACAACCGAGCGGGGAGAAACGTAAGTTTAGTTTGATAAACACAACAACCGAGCGGGGAGAAACGTGAGTTTAGTTTGATAAACACAACAACCGAGCGGGGAGAAACGTAAGTTTAGTTTTAGTTTGATAAACACAACAACCGAGCGGGGAGAAACGTAAGTTTAGTTTGATAAACACAACAACCGAGCGGGGAGAAACGTAAGTTTAGTTTGATAAACACAACAACCGAGCGGGGAGAAACGTGAGTTTAGTTTTAGTTTGATAAACACAACAACCGAGCGGGGAGAAACGTAAGTTTAGTTTGATAAACACAACAACCGAGCGGGGAGAAACGTAAGTTTAGTTTTAGTTTGATAAACACAACAACCGAGCGGGGAGAAACGTAAGTTTAGTTTGATAAACACAACAACCGAGCGGGGAGAAACGTAAGTTTAGTTTGATAAACACAACAACCGAGCGGGGAGAAACGTAAGTTTAGTTTGATAAACACAACAACCGAGCGGGGAGAAACAAGTTTAGTTTGATAAATACAACAACCGAGTGGGGAGAAACGTAAGTTTAGTTTGATAAACACAACAACCGAGCGGGGAGAAACGTGAGTTTAGTTTGATAAACACAACAACCGAGCGGGGAGAAACGTAAGTTTAGTTTGATAAATACAACAACCGAGTGGGGAGAAACGTAAGTTTAGTTTGATAAACACAACAACCGAGCGGGGAGAAACAAGTTTAGTTTGATAAATACAACAACCGAGTGGGGAGAAACGTAAGTTTAGTTTGATAAACACAACAACCGAGCGGGGAGAAACGTGAGTTTAGTTTGATAAACACAACAACCGAGTGGGGAGAAACGTAAGTTTAGTTTGATAAACACAACAACCGAGCGGGGAGAAACGTAAGTTTAGTTTGATAAACACAACAACCGAGCGGGGAGAAACGTAAGTTTAGTTTGATAAACACAACAACCGAGCGGGGAGAAACGTAAGTTTAGTTTGATAAACACAACAACCCAGCGGGGAGAAACGTAAGTTTAGTTTGATAAACACAACAACCGAGCGGGGAGAAACGTAAGTTTAGTTTGATAAACACAACAACCGAGCGGGGAGAAACGTAAGTTTAGTTTTAGTTTGATAAACACAACAACCGAGCGGGGAGAAACGTAAGTTTAGTTTGATAAACGCAACAACCGAGCGGGGAGAAACGTAAGTTTAGTTTGATAAACACAACAACCGAGCGGGGAGAAACGTAAGTTCAGTTTGATAAATACAACAACCGAGCGGGGAGAAACGTAAGTTTAGTTTGATAAACACAACAACCGAGCGGGGAGAAACGTAAGTTTAGTTTGATAAATACAACAACCGAGCGGGGAGAAACGTAAGTTTAGTTTGATAAACACAACAACCGAGCGGGGAGAAACGTAAGTTTAGTTTGATAAACACAACAACCGAGCGGGGAGAAACGTAAGTTTAGTTTGATAAACACAACTACCGAGCGGGGAGAAACGTAAGTTTAGTTTGATAAACACAACAACCGAGCGGGGAGAAACGTAAGTTTAGTTTGATAAACACAACAACCGAGCGGGGAGAAACGTAAGTTTAGTTTGATAAATACAACAACCGAGTGGGGAGAAACGTAAGTTTAGTTTGATAAACACAACAACCGAGCGGGGAGAAACGTAAGTTTAGTTTGATAAACACAACAACAGAGCGGGGAGAAACGTAAGTTTAGTTTGATAAACACAACAAACGGGCGGGGAGAAACGTAAGTTTAGTTTGATAAACACAACAACCGAGCGGGGAGAAACGTAAGTTTAGTTTGATAAACACAACAACCGAGCGGGGAGAAACGTAAGTTTAGTTTGATAAATACAACAACCGAGTGGGGAGAAACGTAAGTTTAGTTTGATAAACACAACAACCGAACGGGGAGAAACGTAAGTTTAGTTTGATAAACACAACAACCGAGCGGGGAGAAATGTAAGTTTAGTTTGATAAATACAACAACCGAGTGGGGAGAAACGTAAGTTTAGTTTGATAAACACAACAACCGAGCGGGGAGAAACGTAAGTTTAGTTTGATAAACACAACAACAGAGCGGGGAGAAACGTAAGTTTAGTTTGATAAACACAACAAACGGGCGGGGAGAAACGTAAGTTTTGTTTGATAAACACAACAACCGAGCGGGGAGAAACGTAAGTTTAGTTTGATAAACACAACAACCGAGCGGGGAGAAACGTAAGTTTAGTTTGATAAATACAACAACCGAGTGGGGAGAAACGTAAGTTTAGTTTGATAAACACAACAACCGAGCGGGGAGAAACGTAAGTTTAGTTTGATAAACACAACAACCGAGCGGGTAGAAACGTAAGTTTAGTTTGATAAACACAACAACCGAGCGGGGAGAAACGTAAGTTTAGTTTGATAAACACAACAACCGAGCGGGGAGAAACGTAAGTTTAGTTTGATAAACACAACAACCGAGCGGGGAGAACCGTGAGTTTAGTTTGATAAACACAACAACCGAGCGGGGAGAAACAAGTTTAGTTTGATAAATACAACAACCGAGTGGGGAGAAACGTAAGTTTAGTTTGATAAACACAACAACCGAGCGGGGAGAAACGTGAGTTTAGTTTGATAAACACAACAACCGAGTGGGGAGAAACGTAAGTTTAGTTTGATAAACACAACAACCGAGCGGGGAGAAACGTAAGTTTAGTTTGATAAACACAACAACCGAGCGGGGAGAAACGTAAGTTTAGTTTGATAAACACAACAACCGAGCGGGGAGAAACGTAAGTTTAGTTTGATAAACACAACAACCCAGCGGGGAGAAACGTAAGTTTAGTTTGATAAACACAACAACCGAGCGGGGAGAAACGTAAGTTTAGTTTGATAAACACAACAACCGAGCGGGGAGAAACGTAAGTTTAGTTTTAGTTTGATAAACACAACAACCGAGCGGGGAGAAACGTAAGTTTAGTTTGATAAACGCAACAACCGAGCGGGGAGAAACGTAAGTTTAGTTTGATAAACACAACAACCGAGCGGGGAGAAACGTAAGTTCAGTTTGATAAATACAACAACCGAGCGGGGAGAAACGTAAGTTTAGTTTGATAAACACAACAACCGAGCGGGGAGAAACGTAAGTTTAGTTTGATAAATACAACAACCGAGCGGGGAGAAACGTAAGTTTAGTTTGATAAACACAACAACCGAGCGGGGAGAAACGTAAGTTTAGTTTGATAAACACAACAACCGAGCGGGGAGAAACGTAAGTTTAGTTTGATAAACACAACTACCGAGCGGGGAGAAACGTAAGTTTAGTTTGATAAACACAACAACCGAGCGGGGAGAAACGTAAGTTTAGTTTGATAAACACAACAACCGAGCGGGGAGAAACGTAAGTTTAGTTTGATAAATACAACAACCGAGTGGGGAGAAACGTAAGTTTAGTTTGATAAACACAACAACCGAGCGGGGAGAAACGTAAGTTTAGTTTGATAAACACAACAACAGAGCGGGGAGAAACGTAAGTTTAGTTTGATAAACACAACAAACGGGCGGGGAGAAACGTAAGTTTAGTTTGATAAACACAACAACCGAGCGGGGAGAAACGTAAGTTTAGTTTGATAAACACAACAACCGAGCGGGGAGAAACGTAAGTTTAGTTTGATAAATACAACAACCGAGTGGGGAGAAACGTAAGTTTAGTTTGATAAACACAACAACCGAACGGGGAGAAACGTAAGTTTAGTTTGATAAACACAACAACCGAGCGGGGAGAAATGTAAGTTTAGTTTGATAAATACAACAACCGAGTGGGGAGAAACGTAAGTTTAGTTTGATAAACACAACAACCGAGCGGGGAGAAACGTAAGTTTAGTTTGATAAACACAACAACAGAGCGGGGAGAAACGTAAGTTTAGTTTGATAAACACAACAAACGGGCGGGGAGAAACGTAAGTTTTGTTTGATAAACACAACAACCGAGCGGGGAGAAACGTAAGTTTAGTTTGATAAACACAACAACCGAGCGGGGAGAAACGTAAGTTTAGTTTGATAAATACAACAACCGAGTGGGGAGAAACGTAAGTTTAGTTTGATAAACACAACAACCGAGCGGGGAGAAACGTAAGTTTAGTTTGATAAACACAACAACCGAGCGGGTAGAAACGTAAGTTTAGTTTGATAAACACAACAACCGAGCGGGGAGAAACGTAAGTTTAGTTTGATAAACACAACAACCGAGCGGGGAGAAACGTAAGTTTAGTTTGATAAACACAACAACCGAGCGGGGAGAACCGTGAGTTTAGTTTGATAAACACAACAACCGAGCGGTGAGAAACGTAAGTTTAGTTTGATAAACACAACAAACGAGCGGGGAGAAACGTGAGTTTAGTTTGATAAACACAACAAACGAGCGGGGAGAAACGTGAGTTTAGTTTGATAAACACAAAAACCGAGCGGGGAGAAACGTAAGTTTAGTTTGATAAACACAACAACCGAGCGGGGAGAAACGTAAGTTTAGTTTGATAAACACAACAACCGAGCGGGTAGAAACGTAAGTTTAGTTTGATAAATACAACAACCGAGCGGGGAGAAACGTAAGTTTAGTTTGATAAACACAACAGCCGAGCGGGGAGAAACGTAAGTTTAGTTTGATAAACACAACAACCGAGCGGGGAGAAACGTAAGTTTAGTTTGATAAACACAACAACCGAGCGGGGAGAAACGTAAGTTTAGTTTGATAAACACAACAACCGAGCGGGGAGAAATGTAAGTTTAGTTTGATAAACACAACAACCGAGCGGGGAGAAACGTAAGTTTAGTTTGATAAACACAACAACCGAGCGGGGAGAAACGTAAGTTTAGTTTGATAAACACAACAACCGAGCGGGGAGAAACGTAAGTTTAGTTTGATAAACACAACAACCGAGCGGGGAGAAACGTAAGTTTAGTTTGATAAACACAACAACCGAGCGGGGATAAACGTAAGTTTAGTTTGATAAACACAACAACCGAGCGGGGAGAAACATAAGTTTAGTTTGATAAACACAACAACCGAGCGGGGAGAAACGTAAGTTTAGTTTGATAAACACAACAACCGAGCGGGGAGAAACGTAAGTTTAGTTTGATAAACACAACAACCGAGCGGGGAGAAACGTAAGTTTAGTTTGATAAACACAACAACCGAGCGGGGAGAAACGTAAGTTTAGTTTGATAAACACAACAACCGAGCGGGGAGAAATGTAAGTTTAGTTTGATAAACACAACAACCGAGCGGGTAGAAACGTAGGTTGAGTTTGATAAACACAACAACCGAGCGGGGAGAAACATAAGTTTAGTATGATAAACACAACAACCGAGCGGGGAGAAACGTAAGTTTAGTTTGATAAACACAACAACCGAGCGGGGAGAAACGTAAGTTTAGTTTGATAAACACAACAACCGAGCGGGTAGAAACGTAAGTTTAGTTTGATAAACACAACAACCGAGCGGGGAGAAACATAAGTTTAGTTTGATAAGCACAACAACCGAGCGGGGAGAAACGTAAGTTTAGTTTGATAAACACAACAACCGAGCGGGGAGAAACGTAAGTTTAGTTTGATAAACACAACAACCGAGCGGGGAGAAACGTAAGTTTAGTTTGATAAACACGACAACCGAGCGGGGAGAAACGTAAGTTTAGTTTGATAAACACAACAACCGAGCGGGGAGAAACGTAAGTTTAGTTTGATAAACACAACAACCGAGCGGGGAGAAACATAAGTTTAGTTTGATAAACACAACAACCGAGCGGGGAGAAACGTAAGTTTAGTTTGATAAACACAACAACCGAGCGGGGAGAAACGTAAGTTTAGTTTGATAAACACAACAACCGAGCGGGGAGAAACATAAGTTTAGTTTGATAAACACAACAACCGAGCGGGGAGAAACGTAAGTTTAGTTTGATAAACACAACAACCGAGCGGGGAGAAACGTAAGTTTAGTTTGATAAACACAACAACCGAGCGGGGAGAAACGTAAGTTTAGTTTGATAAACACAACAACCGAGCGGGGAGAAACATAAGTTTAGTTTGATAAACACAACAACCGAGCGGGGAGAAACGTAAGTTTAGTTTGATAAACACAACAACCGAGCGGGGAGAAACGTAAGTTTAGTTTGATAAACACAACAACCGAGCGGGGAGAAACGTAAGTTTAGTTTGATAAACACAACAACCGAGCGGGGAGAAACGTAAGTTTAGTTTGATAAACACAACAACCGAGCGGGGAGAAATGTAAGTTTAGTTTGATAAACACAACAACCGAGCGGGTAGAAACGTAAGTTTAGTTTGATAAACACAACAACCGAGCGGGGAGAAACATAAGTTTAGTTTGATAAACACAACAACCGAGCGGGGAGAAACGTAAGTTTAGTTTGATAAACACAACAACCGAGCGGGGAGAAACGTAAGTTTAGTTTGATAAACACAACAACCGAGCGGGGAGAAACGTAAGTTTAGTTTGATAAACACAACAACCGAGCGGGGAGAAACGTAAGTTTAGTTTGATAAACACAACAACCGAGCGGGGAGAAATGTAAGTTTAGTTTGATAAACACAACAACCGAGCGGGTAGAAACGTAAGTTTAGTTTGATAAACACAACAACCGAGCGGGGAGAAACATAAGTTTAGTTTGATAAACACAACAACCGAGCGGGGAGAAACGTAAGTTTAGTTTGATAAACACAACAACCGAGCGGGGAGAAACGTAAGTTTAGTTTGATAAACACAACAACCGAGCGGGGAGAAACGTAAGTTTAGTTTGATAAACACAACAACCGAGCGGGGAGAAACGTAAGTTTAGTTTGATAAACACAACAACCGAGCGGGGAGAAACGTAAGTTTAGTTTGATACACACACACAACAACCGAGCGGGTGAAACGTAAGTTTAGTTTGATAAACACAACAACCGAGCGGGGAGAAACGTAAGTTTAGTTTGATAAACACAACAACCGAGCGGGGAGAAACGTAAGTTTAGTTTGATAAAAACAACAACCGAGCGGGGAGAAACGTAAGTTTAGTTTGATAAACACAACAACCGAGCGGGGAGAAACGTAAGTTTAGTTTGATAAACACAACAACCGAGCGGGGAGAAACGTAAGTTTAGTTTGATAAACACAACAACCGAGTGGGGAGACGTAAGTTTAGTTTGATAAACACAACAACCGAGCGGGGAGAAACGTAAGTTTAGTTTGATAAACACAACAACCGAGCGGGGAGAAACGTAAGTTTAGTTTGATAAACACAACAACCGAGCGGGGAGAAACGTAAGTTTAGTTTGATAAACACAACAACCGAGCGGGGAGAAACGTAAGTTTAGTTTGATAAACACAACAACCGAGTGGGGAGACGTAAGTTTAGTTTGATAAACACAACAACCGAGCGGGGAGAAACGTAAGTTTAGTTTGATAAACACAACAACCGAGCGGGGAGAAACGTAAGTTTAGTTTGATAAACACAACAACCGAGCGGGGAGAAACGTAAGTTTAGTTTGATAAACACAACAACCGAGCGGGGAGAAACGTAAGTTTAGTTTGATAAACACAACAACCGAGCGGGGAGAAACGTAAGTTTAGTTTGATAAACACAACAACCGAGCGGGGAGAAACGTAAGTTTAGTTTGATAAACACAACAACCGAGCGGGGAGAAACGTAAGTTTAGTTTGATAAACACAACAACCGAGCGGGGAGAAACGTAAGTTTAGTTTGATAAACACAACAACCGAGCGGGGAGAAACGTAAGTTTAGTTTGATAAACACAACAACCGAGCGGGGAGAAACGTAAGTTTAGTTTGATAAACACAACAACCGAGCGGGGAGAAACGTAAGTTTAGTTTGATAAACACAACAACCGAGCGGGGAGAAACGTAAGTTTAGTTTGATAAACACAACAACCGAGCGGGGAGAAACGTAAGTTTAGTTTGATAAACACAACAACCGAGCGGGGAGAAACGTAAGTTTAGTTTGATAAACACAACAACCGAGCGGGGAGAAACGTAAGTTTAGTTTGATAAACACAACAACCGAGCGGGGAGAAACGTAAGTTTAGTTTGATAAACACAACAACCGAGCGGGGAGAAACGTAAGTTTAGTTTGATAAACACAACAACCGAGCGGGGAGAAACGTAAGTTTAGTTTGATAAACACAACAACCGAGCGGGGAGAAACGTAAGTTTAGTTTGATAAACACAACAACCGAGCGGGGAGAAACCTAAGTTTAGTTTGATAAACACAATTAAAACTATTTATTGCATCGAAAACGATGGTTTTTATTTTGTTTCTTGCAATATCATTTTTTACCATAATATTGCCGTTTCACCTCCCTCTGCTCTCAGTAAACCTTTCATTGAAACTTCGTATCCATGTATTACCTTGTCTGATAGTCCTTGGATATGGGATGTGTCTGATACTTTAGTACCAGTCCAGTATTTCTATTTACCTGGAATACACCTGGATGCTGTTTGACGGTTTACGGTATCCTTTACTCCAAGGCACAGTGATTCAGCCTCTATAGAAATGTGGGCAAGGCCAAAATTAAATTAAAAACAAAATATTGAAGGCAAAGCCACAAGAATTTGTAAGGGTTTTTGACGAAGCTGATTTAATTGAAACTGGAGCCACAATTAATTCTTCTTTCTTGATTATCGATCTTCTTTCGTGATTCTTCTTTTTTGATTATTGTGCCATACTTGGTACAAGCAGCTGAATTTTTATGTTTATAAAGTGGAATGGTTGGTTATATAACATTTTAATAATTATTGCGCGGCCCGATCTCACAGGACTTTTATTATTCAGCATCCAAAAAAAATTTTGGAAACCACTCTTTTTCATGAATGTTTTTGTAAAATCAATATTATTGTATATAGGCATGCAACAGTTTTACTGAAAAACCATTTTTAATTCGCACCATATCGTTTATTTTTCATTATAATGAAAACAAATTTTAATACTGGTGTTTTATGACGATTTTACGGTTTTTATATATTGGCCGAATTCATCCGATTTCTACCGCTTCATATGCAGGAGTTCTATCGTCCCGTTAGAAAGATTAAATAAAGATGTTACGTTGTCGGTCTATATACTTCTCCCCTTTGGCTATCGTCGCGTCAGGAACACTGCTGGTCATGTCTTTAACGGAGCGATGGTACACCGAGCACCGATTGTGCAAGATGGGGGGGGGGGGGGGGGGGGGTGGTAAACACATGAAAATGTATTTTTCTTGTAATTCAATTAGTTATGGACTAAGCTGTCCAGGTGTTGTAAAAGTCGGTCAATTGCGATGCTGTTGGTCTAGCCCAGGGCCGTATTAACGGCGGGACTTTTGGGGCTGCAGCCCTGGGCCCCGTTAAGGTTTGGGGCCCCCCAGAAAAAGAGGACAAAGTAATGGTCCCTAATAATCCGGCCCAGGTCTAGCACCACAAAAGGAACATCCCCGTTTTCATTTAACTCTAAGGAAGTAGTGAAAGTATTGGACGCTAGGAGTTAGTGTGCTCCCCTCCCTGTTTACAGGTAACAGCCAAGAGAGAAGAGCGTTCGGGTAGTCTCAGGTGTTTCTTGTTTCACACGTTCACCCATTACTTATTTTGGTTAACCAAAAATGTAAACCTCCCCCCTCCGCTCATCAGGTCTTGCTTTTGCTAGAGCTCGTGCTCTTTCCATATAATCCCCCATTATAATTTTTCTATTATATCATTAATCATTCGTCACATTTATGTATTAATGAAATATTATTGTAATATTATATTTACTCCGTTAGGCCGTGGTAAATTCAATGGAAAAGAAGTGTAAATGCCACGGTGTTTCCGGGGGCTGTCAGACTCAGACATGCTGGAGAATCTCACCAAAGTTCAGCGCCGTTGGGGATGAACTGATGAGCCGTTACCATGACGCCACAGAGGTCCGCCATCGGTTAGTAATCAAACAGAAATATAATTAAGATAATTTATTGTACAGATACGTATTGTCTGCGTAACATAATGGCGCAACAGCTGGGGCAAACTGGCTCTTTTGTACTTCGCTAAAATGGTACTGTGGTAGGAAAATAGAATATCGCACAGTGAAACATCATACTTACTGGAACGATAACATTTTGGGAGAGTAGCAATGCAATCCTCTAAACAAATAGTAATCATGTAGCTTTCTTTTCCATAAAATCACCTTCCTGTTTGATGTGCATTTGATCTTCGGGATAAACAGGCACTGGTGTTGCATTCGAACCTCCTCATGTCTTTGAAAAGACAATTTAAAATCGATTTTTCGTTTTGATCTAACACAAGATCTTCATCTTCGAAGAACATTTGTTTTCTGAGCCGAAACATGATTTCCTTAGCGGAATGGCAATGATATCGGATGAGACTGTTTAGTTATCCACCACAAAAACAAAGATGATACTATTACCATTTGATACTATCAAAGAAGATTTGTCTGTAATTCCTTATCCAATTCAGATCATAGAGCATTAGAGCAAAGAGCATTAAGACCAATCGTGCCAGTGGAGTAGATGGTGTTCCCCCTGAGGTCTTTAAAATACCTGAGTGTTTAAAGCTCATCTATCCCATCATAGTAGACATGTACAGAACAACAAGAGTCCCACAAGAAATTAAAACAAATAAGTTGGTGCCAGTTCCCAAGAAGGGCAACCTAACACTCTATGGTTCTTTTCGGGGAATCTCATTGATCTCGATTGCTGCAAAGCTATACAATAGAATTCTATTAAATCGCATCAGGGATCCCATTGATAGACTGCTCCGTGGAAATCAGAATGGGTTCCGTAAAGGTCGTGGGACCATGGAGCCCATTTTGGCACTTAGAAGGATAATTGAAGAGTTATCAAAAAAGAAAGACAGGCATCTGGCTGTTATCTTTGTTGACTTCTTCAAGGCCTTTGATTCAGTCTCTCGCTCACGTATGTTCAGCATACTTTCATTATATGGGATTCCTGATGAAATTATTGGAGCAATCAGATCAGTATACGATGGTTCGACAACATTTGTGTCTACTGTTGACGGTCACACAGAACCATTTGAAGTGTTATGGGGCGTCCTCCAGGGAGACACACTTGCACCATTCTTGATCATAATTGTTGTTGACTATGTTCTACGCATGTCCTTAGATCATCATAATGATGATGGGGTGATGATAACTCCACCTACTGGCTCCAGAAGTCGAGGAAATCCTGCCAAGTACCTAACTGATCTAGACTTTGCTGATGACTTAGGAGTACTCTCAGAATCACTAGAGGGAGCCCAACGGCTCCTCAGCTCATTAGAACATGCTGCTTCTAGTGTTGGTCTTTTTATTAACTCAAGAAAGACCAAAATTTTGACAGTTAACTTGGAAAGTCCTCAGCAAGTCTCTGATCGGATGAGCATAAGCTCAAAAGATGGTATGCTTGAGCATGTGGATGACTTCTGTTACCTGGGATCATGGATCCGGAAGTCAGGTGAGGACCTTCGAATACGTAAGGGAAATGCATGGGCAGCCTTGAATAGGCTTTCCAGAATTTGGAAGTCACCGAGAATTAATCGGACACTTAAGGTCCGATTATTTAGAGCAGCAGAAGTTCCAGTACTCCTCTATGGGAGTCCATGCTGGGCTCTAACTGCTGAGGACACCAAAGCTCTGGATGGCACATTCACAAGAATGCTACGCCGGGTTCATTGTGTCAAGTACAATGCACACAAACCAGACACTATATAACATTGGAGGTGTCTCATTGGTTCCCCCAAGCTTGACACTGGAATAAAATCGCCTCCGCTTTGCAGGACATTGCTTTCGCCGTGAGGACCAGCCAGTGCATAATCTTGTACTTTGGCAGCCTCATGGAGTGAATAAGCATGGTGGACAGCCCATGACTTTCTTGAGACGCATCTTAAAGGACACTGGCCTTGAAGATGCGAATGATCTAGCAAATGTCATGGGTGATAGGGAGTTGTGGCGGTGCAATTTTGTCGATAAGCCGGCACAGCATTCTTAAAAATGCAGCTGCAATGCAGCATGCCGATCCTAGTACTAGTAGTATCCAATTCAGAGCCTCGAACTCGCGATAAATCCAGTAGATTTTCTTTTAGTTTCATATCTCTAGAGGAACCTCCAAAGTAACCGTCCGTCTTTGGGGTCGATGGACATAATATTATGTCCAAACACTATTGTATAATATGATAGTAGATATTGGTAGGTATCATGTATGTGAACATATGTACGTAGAAGCTTATACCTAGGCCCAATTTCTACAATTTATTAGTCAACTAGCAGACTGTTGAGATAGGAAAATACAAGGATTGCTCGAAAACTCCGCCAACTTCCAACATGCCAAAAAAACGCCAAAGCAATAAATCTCTGAACGTCCACTCTTTCATCGAAAATCAGGAAGAACGTTTATCCGCATTTGAATCCTCATGTACGCGCTTTTATAGACCTTCAGCAGTTTAACCTGCCGAAATTTATATGTCTTTATTGATAATCTGCCTTTTGTAAGATGATAAGATTTAATACAAAA
>JAUCBJ010007004.1:0-96358 GCA_032718475.1 Nemertoderma westbladi | reverse complement strand
AATACTTTGGTATTTCATTATTAACTTATGGCCGATAGTTTCTACATTCCTTTTCTTTTTTTGGGTGCGCCCATTAATAACGTCTCATTCTTTCAGTACATTGTGCTAGCTGCTAGGTACTGTAGTTGCTTTATATTAGTTTATAGATACAGTAGTAGCCTACAGTAGAGTTGTGCGGTGCTACATAATGTTTACATTAATGTTCCTGCACGAAATTAAACATAATAATAAGTATAGCTTTGCAGCAATCGAGAACAATGAGATTCCCCGAAAAGAACCATACAGTGTTAGGTTGCCCTTCTTGGGGACTGGCACCAACTTATTTGTTTTCATTTCTTGTGGGACTCTTGTTGTTCGATACATGTCTACTATGATGGGATAGATGAGCTTTAAACACTCAGGTATTTTAAAGACCTCAGGGGGAACACCATCTACTCCACTGGCACGATTGGTCTTAATGCTCTTTGCAGCAGCCTTCACTTCTGCAAAGGCGATATCGCCAATGGGAATATCTGGGAGTACAGACTCAGACACTTTTACTTCTATAACGTTATCTGGCAATACCCTGTCATTATTGAGGAGCTTTTCAAAGTGGGCTTTCCAACCGTTGAGGCGATCGGCTGGTGATTCAGCCTTAACCTTGGTGGTTGGTTGGCTTTTCCGCCCAGTAAGCAGATTTATCGATTTCCATGCCTGGGATGATTGCCTGCTGTCGTCAGCATCATTGATGGCATCAACCTGTTGGTTTATTAGCTCCTGTAGCTCCCTGTAGGTTCTGGCCATGTGTCGGTGGCACTAGTTCCCTTGATCCAAAAATTTAAATTTTGGTATCAAACTAAGTTTGGACCCATCTGATGACATTTGATGCATGCAAGAAATTCATCTTTCATCCATGTGTTATAGTGTTATAAATTTCATTATGGTGCATCGCGATGGCTTAAAATTTCAACCCTCTTGGGATCCATATGAAGATATAGACGAAATTTAAAGACATTTTTTTTGCCTTATTTTTTTTACCATTTGGCAACTTTTGTGCACCGGTAGAACAATGAAATCGAAAAAAAAAAAGTAAAAAACACACCACCCTACTGTACTCGTACTATATTATTCTATTCTGTTTATATTCTAGGAAGTGTATTCACAAGACAAGCATAAGAATGTAAAGAAAGTATTTCAACTACCGTATTGGTGTTCTTACATTGGCTGGGCTCTAACGGTATTAGCCGTTCTAACAGGACTATTCTTGCTTCTCTTTTACTCTGCCAGTTTTGCAGGTAAGTTGAATGTGCTGTTAAGGCCATGTTCAGTGTTCACACACATGAGCTTTCAACCTTATAAACCTAATTTATTGGTAGAAAATTATTTAATACCATTGACCAATCAGAAAGCTTGCAGACTCATGCTTGAGGAGGGAACTTCCATTGATCGCTCTTTCCCATCATACATTGTTTCATATTTATTTATATTTTTCGCATTTTTAGCGTGTGATGTTATTACTTATTAGTAACATACTTATTAGTAGCATACTTTCATTATATGGGATTCCTGATGAAATTATTGCAGCAATCAGATCAGTATACGATGGTTCGACAACATTTGTGTCTACTGTTGACGGTGACACAGAACCATTTGAAGTGTTATGGGGCGTCCTCCAGGGAGACACACTTGCACCATTCTTGTTCATAATTGTGGTTGACTATGTTCTACGCATGTCCTTAGATCATCATAATGATGATGGGGTGATGATAACTCCACCTACTGGCCCCAGAAGTCGAGGAAATCCTGCCAAGTACCTAACTGATCTAGACTTTGCTGATGACTTAGGAGTACTCTCAGAATCACTAGAGGGAGCCCAACGGCTCCTCAGCTCATTAGAACATGCTGCTTCTAGTGTTGGTCTTTTTATTAACTCCAGAAAGACCAAAATTTTGACAGTTACCCTTCAAAGTCCTCAGCAAGTTTCTGATCGGATGAGCATAAGCTCAAAGGATGGTATGCTTGAGCATGTGGACGTTAGGACCTTCGAATACTTAACCCTATTAAACCCGGGAGGGTCAATCTCGTATTTTAATTTGCAACTAATCAATGAGACTTTAGTTACACAAACAAATAACTCACATAATGAAACATTGAGTGCATATTAATTAGTAATTAATTATAATCCATCGAATACAAGTTAAATAAATCGCCACAAATAATTATTCAGCATTCCAAATAATATTAAAAAAAAAACAAAATTACGTGGGAATATTAAACAGTAAAGATATATAATAACTTCTTATGGGAAATAGATTGCACTTAGTAGAAGAGGCTGGTAACTTTAGTGAACAATATAAACCAACAAACAGACTGAATGAAGTATTACAAGGCGGTGGCGGGCGACTATTGCACTAAAATAATGTTTTATAGTAACATAAAGAACATTGTAGAGGTAATGGTTTAATATAAAATAACGAAGAGCGATCAAAATACATAAAAATATAAGCAAGTTTCAATGATTTACGAGAAATAATACGATTTAATTTATAAAAATTAATTATTTTAAGTTACCGAACAATAAAGCAAAGCGAAAGGCAGTAAAGTTATGAAATAAGTAAGAAAATCTTCGTATTCGATGAATAACTTACTAACTCGCCATCGGGTTGGTGGGAATCTCCTTTAGGGGCCGGTGGTGGATCAGCGGGACCCCGTAGTTCCCCTGATCCGGGAGCGACGAATATGACCCCCCCGTGGTTTTTTTATTATAATTCATGAAACAAACGCAGTTGAGTATCTGAAATTTTATGACTTTTCCTAAAATTCTATTGTCTTCCTAGTAGTGAAAACCGTTTTCAAAAATATTGGGTAGTTTTCGAGTTATAGCACCATTTTTTAACCCTACTTTTGGCACTTTTTTTGAGGCGTTTTTTGAAAATTTCATTTCATTAAATATGAATTGTAACATCTCTATTTTTGATTTACACCGGTTTTTTGGTGTTAGCAATTGGATGGAATTCATATAAATTGATTTAGAAATTTCAAACTTGTTTTTTTCGGCGGGTGCCAAATTTTGGTGCCAGCACCAAATTTTGAAATATGTCAATTTTGTAAATAGATTGTTTGAAACTTGTTTTTTGCGCAATTGGGGTTTTTTGGGGTTCTGGTTACGATGGAATATATACGAGTTACACCAAGCGTATCAAACTTCTATTTTTCGGTGCTGTATGCAAATTTTGGTGCTAGCACGAAATTTTGAAAATCCATTCAATAGATAAAATAGCTTGTAACAATTTATTTCTTGCGTAGGGAGGTTTATGGGTGTTCTGAATTCAATGGAATATATAATTATCGAACTAGACATATCAAACTTTTATTTTTCGGAAGTGGGTGCAAAATGTGGTGCTAGCACCAATATTTGAAATCCATCAAATATATCAATTGATTGTGTCACCTTGTTTCTTGCGTTATACGGGTTTGTGAGGGTTCTGAATTCAATGGAATCAGTAAAAATTTCATAAGAGTTTTCAAACTTGTATTTTTCGCCGGTGGGTGAAAATTGTTGTGCCCGCACCAAATTTTGGAAAATAAACAAATTGATCAGAAGATATTATTATCTTGTTTCTTGCGTTATACGGGTTTATGAGCGTCCTGAATCCGATGGAATCAATAAAAACAGCACTGGACATCGCAAACTTGTACTTTTTGGTGATGGGTGCGAAATTTGGTGCTAGCACCAAAATGTGCCAAATTACGCCGAAAAATACAAGTTGCAATGATCTGGCATATTAGAAATGTATTCCATTAGAATCAGCGCCCAAGAAAACTAAAAAAAAATTTATAGCATCGTATAAGTGAATTAAAAATTTTGTGTTCAAACTGAAAAGTGCTGGTTACTTGTTTTTTTCATTTTTTTCCTACGCAGAGAGGACTAAACAGCCATTTATAGTAACCATTTCATTTTTAAATATTTTCCAATCTATTTTGCGCCCCAGAAAACCTGTATTGAACAACAATTAGCCGAAAAATGTAACTTTCAAATTTTGTGAAAATTGTGCACTACTTGTAATTTTGGTGCTGCAATATAACCACCCCAGTACATTTTTTCGAAAATTTTTTTTTCGGTCGGATCCAGACTAGTGATACCTACGTACAAACAAAAAATCAGACGTTTTCGTAAAAATTTGTAGATTTTAGAGGGGGGGGGGGGGGGGGGGGGGAGGGGGTCAATATGACCCCCCCCCCCCTCCCCCCGGTATTTGTACAACATTTTATAGCCCGGTACTAATAGGGTTAAGGGAAAGGCAGGGGGCAGCCTTGAATAGGCTTTCCAGGATTTGGAAGTCACCGAGAATTAATCGGAATCTTAAGGTCCGATTATTTAGAGCAGCAGTAGTTCCAGTACTCCTGTATGGGTGTCCATGCTGTGCTCTAACTGTTGAGGACACCAAATCTCTGGATGGCACATTCACAAGAATGCTACGCCGGGTTCATTGGGTCAAGTACAATGCACACATCTCCAACCAGAGACTATATAACATTGGAGGTGTCTCATTGGTTCCCCCAAGCTGGACACTAGAACAAAATCGCCTCCGCTTTGCAGGACATTGCTTTCGCCGTGAGGACCAGCCAGTGCATAATCTTGTACTTTGGCAGCCTCATGGAGTGAATAAGCATGGTGGACAGCCCATGACTTTCTTGAGACGCATCTTAAAGGACACTGGCCTTGAAGATGCGGATGATCTAGCAAATGTCATGGGTGATAGGGAGTTGTCTAAATCTAGACAAATCAATCGTAATATATCATACCGGTACTACTGCTAAATATTTTAGCTCACCCATAACTAATTAATAGCATACCATTTTTAAAAATAATATATTTTCTAGCACAAATAAGCCACGAAATGTTGGTGCATATGAAGTGGCTATATAGTATTTAGTAAGTGGGGTATGTGGATGGCCGGGGGGGGGGGGGGGGGGTGCATATGAAATGGCTATAGTATTTAGTAAGTGGGGTCTGTGAATGGCCGGGGGGGGGGGGTGCATATGAAGTGGCTATAGTATTTAGTAAGTGGGGTCTGTCGATAGCCGGGGGGGGGGGGGGGGGTGGGGGGTGCATATGAAATGGCTATAGTATTTAGTAAGTGGGGTCTGTGGATGGCCGGTATTCTATATTAGTTTTAGTATATAATATAATTCTTGTATATTTGAAAGCATAAAATAATACATAAGTAAAATATTATTTTAAATAAACCTAGATCGACCTCAGAAGAATATTTATTATTAATATTATATTTATTTTATTATTTTATGCTTACTAATATATATACACTAAACCGGATCCCTTATCCCATGGCGGTTTCTTATATATTCAAGTAATATATCTTCCTACAATAATTTATTATAATTCTTATATATTTACCGTTGATAATCTTTACTATCTAATAAAGGTCCGGTCCGGTCTGGTCCGGCCCGGGCCCATCCCAATTTGAATTGAATTGAACAAAAAGTAGCTATATATCTTAATGTCGGCGTAAAGACTGTATTCCTGCCCTTTTAATAATTATATAACTAAAATTATATTTTTACAGGAATTCCTAGAAAGCCCTGGGACAAGGACAGTGTTGTGGACGAAGTTGGAGATATGATTACCTCAATGGTTCTATCATTGCTGACCTCCGTCTGTCTTATACAACCATTGAAGGTACGTAAATAATGGCAATGTCAATAACTTGAATAAAGTCCGACACAACCCAATAAAGTCCGACTCAACCCAATAAAGTCCGACACAACCCAATAAAGTCGGACACAACCCAATAAAGTCCGACTCAACCCAATAAAGTCCGACACAACCCCTAAACCCTACAGAATAAGGTCCGGCACAACCCAATAAAGTCCGACACAACCCAATAAAGTCGGACACAACCCAATAAAGTCCGACACAACCCAATAAAGTCGGACACAACCCAATAAAGTCCGACTCAACCCAATAAAGTCCGACACAACCCCTAAACCCTACAGAATAAGGTCCGACACAACCCAATAAAGTCCGACACAACCCAATAAAGTCCAACACAACCCAATAAAGTCAGACACAACCCAATAAAGTCCGACACAACCCAATAAAGTCCGACTCCACCCAATAAAGTCCGATACAACCCAATAAAGTCCGACACAACCCAATAAAGTCCGACTCAACCCAATAAAGTCCGACACAACCCACAAACCCTACAGAATAAGGTCCGGCACAACCCAATAAAGTCCGACACAACTCAATAAAGTCGGACACAACCCAATAAAGTCCGACACAACCCAATAAAGTCCGACACAACCCAAAAAAGTCGGGCACAACCCAATAAAGTCCGACACAACTCAATAAATTCCGACACAACCCAATAAAGTCCGACACAACCCAATAAAGTCCGACACAACCCACAAACCGTACAGATCCAATACATTATTTAGATCCACATTGGTTCCCAAAGGAATGGCTTATTTTACTTTAACACTTTCCAGCATCAAAGTCAGTTTCAGCCATCGGATGCAAAATATATTTTATTTTGGGCGAGTTTGTTTTCCCACTGTAATAAATATTTTTCCGAATTTTATTATTTCAGGTGGTTTTCCTTGCTATCGCCCTTACTATGTGTTGTAAACCTATTTTATTATTTCAGGTGGTTTTCTTGCTATCGCCCTTACTATGTGTTGTAAACATATTTTATTATTTCAGGTGGTTTTCTTGCTATCGCCCTCACTATGTGTTGTAAACCTATTTTATTATTTCAGGTGGTTTTCCTTGCTATCGCCCTTACTATGTGTTGTAAACCTATTTTATTATTTCAGGTGGTTTTCCTTGCTATCGCCCTTACTATGTGTTGTAAACCTATTTTATTATTTCAGGTGGTTTTCCTTGCTATCGCCCTTACTATGTGTTGTAAACCTATTTTATTATTTCAGGTGGTTTTCCTTGCTATCGCCCTCACTATGTGTTGTAAACCTATTTTATTATTTCAGGTGGTTTTCTTGCTATCGCCCTCACTATGTGTTGTAAACCTATTTTATTATTTCAGGTGGTTTTCCTTGCTATCGCCCTCACTATGTGTTGTAAACCTATTTTATTATTTCAGGTGGTTTTCCTTGCTATCGCCCTTACTATGTGTTGTAAACCTATTTTATTATTTCAGGTGGTTTTCCTTGCTATCGCCCTCACTATGTGTTGTAAACCTATTTTATTATTTCAGGTGGTTTTCCTTGCTATCGCCCTCACTATGTGTTGTAAACATATTTTATTATTTCAGGTGGTTTTCCTTGCTAGCGCCCTCACTATGTGTTGTAAACCTATTTTATTATTTCAGGTGGTTTTCCTTGCTATCGCCCTCACTATGTGTTGTAAACCTATTTTATTATTTCAGGTGGTTTTCCTTGCTATTGCCCTTACTATGTGTTGTAAACCTATTTTATTATTTCAGGTGGTTTTCCTTGCTATCGCCCTTACTATGTGTTGTAAACCTATTTTATTATTTCAGGTGGTTTTCCTTGCTATCGCCCTCACTATGTGTTGTAAACCTATTTTATTATTTCAGGTGGTTTTCCTTGCTATCGCCCTTACTATGTGTTGTAAGCCTATTTTATTATTTCAGGTGGTTTTCCTTGCTATCGCCCTTACTATGTGTTGTAAACCTATTTTATTATTTCAGGTGGTTTTCCTTGCTATCGCCCTCACTATGTGTTGTAAACCTATTTTATTATTTCAGGTGGTTTTCCTTGCTATCGCCCTTACTATGTGTTGTAAACCTATTTTATTATTTCAGGTGGTTTTCCTTGCTATCGCCCTTACTATGTGTTGTAAACCTATTTTATTATTTCAGGTGGTTTTCCTTGCTATCGCCCTTACTATGTGTTGTAAACCTATTTTATGATTTCAGGTGGTTTTCCTTGCTATCGCCCTCACTATGTGTTGTAAACCTATTTTATTATTTCAGGTGGTTTTCCTTGCTATCGCCCTCACTATGTGTTGTAAACCTATTTTATTATTTCAGGTGGTTTTCCTTGCTATCGCCCTCACTATGTGTTGTAAACCTATTTTATTATTTCAGGTGGTTTTCCTTGCTATCGCCCTCACTATGTGTTGTAAACCTATTTTATTATTTCAGGTGGTTTTCCTTGCTATCGCCCTTACTATGTGTTGTAAACCTATTTTATTATTTCGGGTGGTTTTCCTTGCTATCGCCCTCACTATGTGTTGTAAACCTATTTTATTATTTCAGGTGGTTTTCCTTGCTATCGCCCTCACTATGTGTTGTAAACCTATTTTATTATTTCAGGTGGTTTTCCTTGCTAGCGCCCTCACTATGTGTTGTAAACCTATTTTATTATTTCAGGTGGTTTTCCTTGCTATCGCCCTCACTATGTGTTGTAAACCTATTTTATTATTTCAGGTGGTTTTCCTTGCTATTGCCCTTACTATGTGTTGTAAACCTATTTTATTATTTCAGGTGGTTTTCCTTGCTATCGCCCTTACTATGTGTTGTAAACCTATTTTATTATTTCAGGTGGTTTTCCTTGCTATCGCCCTCACTATGTGTTGTAAACCTATTTTATTATTTCAGGTGGTTTTCCTTGCTATCGCCCTTACTATGTGTTGTAAGCCTATTTTATTATTTCAGGTGGTTTTCCTTGCTATCGCCCTTACTATGTGTTGTAAACCTATTTTATTATTTCAGGTGGTTTTCCTTGCTATCGCCCTCACTATGTGTTGTAAACCTATTTTATTATTTCAGGTGGTTTTCCTTGCTATCGCCCTTACTATGTGTTGTAAACCTATTTTATTATTTCAGGTGGTTTTCCTTGCTATCGCCCTTACTATGTGTTGTAAACCTATTTTATTATTTCAGGTGGTTTTCCTTGCTATCGCCCTTACTATGTGTTGTAAACCTATTTTATTATTTCAGGTGGTTTTCCTTGCTATCGCCCTCACTATGTGTTGTAAACCTATTTTATTATTTCAGGTGGTTTTCCTTGCTATCGCCCTCACTATGTGTTGTAAACCTATTTTATTATTTCAGGTGGTTTTCCTTGCTATCGCCCTTACTATGTGTTGTAAACCTATTTTATTATTTCAGGTGGTTTTCCTTGCTATCGCCCTTACTATGTGTTGTAAACCTATTTTATTATTTCAGGTGGTTTTCCTTGCTATCGCCCTTACTATGTGTTGTAAACCTATTTTATTATTTCAGGTGGTTTTCCTTGCTATCGCCCTTACTATGTGTTGTAAACCTATTTTATTATTTCAGGTGGTTTTCCTTGCTATCGCCCTCACTATGTGTTGTAAACCTATTTTATTATTTCAGGTGGTTTTCCTTGCTATCGCCCTTACTATGTGTTGTAAACCTATTTTATTATTTCAGGTGGTTTTCCTTGCTATCGCCCTTACTATGTGTTGTAAACCTATTTTATTATTTCAGGTGGTTTTCCTTGCTATCGCCCTCACTATGTGTTGTAAACCTATTTTATTATTTCAGGTGGTTTTCCTTGCTATCGCCCTCACTATGTGTTGTAAACCTATTTTATTATTTCAGGTGGTTTTCCTTGCTATCGCCCTCACTATGTGTTGTAAACCTATTTTATTATTTCAGGTGGTTTTCCTTGCTATCGCCCTCACTATGTGTTGTAAACCTATTTTATTATTTCAGGTGGTTTTCCTTGCTATCGCCCTTACTATGTGTTGTAAACCTATTTTATTATTTCAGGTGGTTTTCCTTGCTATCGCCCTCACTATGTGTTGTAAACCTATTTTATTATTTCAGGTGGTTTTCCTTGCTATCGCCCTCACTATGTGTTGTAAACCTATTTTATTATTTCAGGTGGTTTTCCTTGCTATCGCCCTCACTATGTGTTGTAAACCTATTTTATTATTTCAGGTGGTTTTCCTTGCTATCGCCCTCACTATGTGTTGTAAACCTATTTTATTATTTCAGGTGGTTTTCCTTGCTATCGCCCTTACTATGTGTTGTAAACCTATTTTATTATTTCAGGTGGTTTTCCTTGCTATCGCCCTTACTATGTGTTGTAAACCTATTTTATTATTTCAGGTGGTTTTCCTTGCTATCGCCCTCACTATGTGTTGTAAACCTATTTTATTATTTCAGGTGGTTTTCCTTGCTATCGCCCTTACTATGTGTTGTAAGCCTATTTTATTATTTCAGGTGGTTTTCCTTGCTATCGCCCTTACTATGTGTTGTAAACCTATTTTATTATTTCAGGTAGTTTTCCTTGCTATCGCCCTTACTATGTGTTGTAAACCTATTTTATTATTTCAGGTGGTTTTCCTTGCTATCGCCCTCACTATGTGTTGTAAACCTATTTTATTATTTCAGGTGGTTTTCCTTGCTATCGCCCTCACTATGTGTTGTAAACCTATTTTATTATTTCAGGTGGTTTTCCTTGCTATCGCCCTTACTATGTGTTGTAAACCTATTTTATTATTTCAGGTGGTTTTCCTTGCTATCGCCCTTACTATGTGTTGTAAACCTATTTTATTATTTCAGGTGGTTTTCCTTGCTATCGCCCTCACTATGTGTTGTAAACCTATTTTATTATTTCAGGTGGTTTTCCTTGCTATCGCCCTTACTATGTGTTGTAAGCCTATTTTATTATTTCAGGTGGTTTTCCTTGCTATCGCCCTTACTATGTGTTGTAAACCTATTTTATTATTTCAGGTAGTTTTCCTTGCTATCGCCCTTACTATGTGTTGTAAATCTATTTTATTATTTCAGGTGGTTTTCTTGCTATCGCCCTTACTATGTGTTGTAAGCCTATTTTATTATTTCAGGTGGTTTTCCTTGCTATCGCCCTTACTATGTGTTGTAAACCTATTTTATTATTTCAGGTGGTTTTCCTTGCTATCGCCCTTACTATGTGTTGTAAACCTATTTTATTATTTCAGGTGGTTTTCCTTGCTATCGCCCTCACTATGTGTTGTAAACCTATTTTATTATTTCAGGTGGTTTTCCTTGCTGTCGCCCTCACTATGTGT
This sequence comes from Nemertoderma westbladi, assembly GCA_032718475.1. Classification (NCBI taxonomy): domain Eukaryota; kingdom Metazoa; phylum Xenacoelomorpha; order Nemertodermatida; family Nemertodermatidae; genus Nemertoderma; species Nemertoderma westbladi. The sequence continues at coordinate 85,347 of JAUCBJ010007004.1, read as the reverse complement.
TGTAAACCTATTTTATTATTTCAGGTGGTTTTCCTTGCTGTCGCCCTCACTATGTGTTGTAAACCTATTTTATTGTTTCAGGTGGTTTTCCTTGCTATCGCCCTTACTATGTGTTGTAAACCTATTTTATTATTTCAGGTGGTTTTCCTTGCTATCGCCCTTACTATGTGTTGTAAACCTATTTTATTATTTCAGGTGGTTTTCCTTGCTATCGCCCTTACTATGTGTTGTAAACCTATTTTATTATTTCAGGTGGTTTTCCTTGCTATCGCCCTTACTATGTGTTGTAAACCTATTTTATTATTTCAGGTGGTTTTCCTTGCTATCGCCCTTACTATGTGTTGTAAACCTATTTTATTATTTCAGGTGGTTTTCCTTGCTATCGCCCTTACTATGTGTTGTAAACCTATTTTATTATTTCAGGTGGTTTTCCTTGCTATCGCCCTTACTATGTGTTGTAAACCTATTTTATTATTTCAGGTGGTTTTCCTTGCTATCGCCCTTACTATGTGTTGTAAACCTATTTTATTATTTCAGGTGGTTTTCCTTGCTATCGCCCTTACTATGTGTTGTAAACCTATTTTATTATTTCAGGTGGTTTTCCTTGCTATCGCCCTTACTATGTGTTGTAAACCTATTTTATTATTTCAGGTGGTTTTCCTTGCTATCGCCCTTACTATGTGTTGTAAACCTATTTTATTATTTCAGGTGGTTTTCCTTGCTATCGCCCTCACTATGTGTTGTAAACCTATTTTATTATTTCAGGTGGTTTTCCTTGCTATCGCCCTTACTATGTGTTGTAAACCTATTTTATTATTTCAGGTGGTTTTCCTTGCTATCGCCCTTACTATGTGTTGTAAACCTATTTTATTATTTCAGGTGGTTTTCCTTGCTATCGCCCTTACTATGTGTTGTAAACCTATTTTATTATTTCAGGTGGTTTTCCTTGCTATCGCCCTTACTATGTGTTGTAAACCTATTTTATTATTTCAGGTGGTTTTCCTTGCTATCGCCCTCACTATGTGTTGTAAACCTATTTTATTATTTCAGGTGGTTTTCCTTGCTATCGCCCTCACTATGTGTTGTAAACCTATTTTATTATTTCAGGTGGTTTTCCTTGCTATCGCCCTCACTATGTGTTGTAAACCTATTTTATTATTTCAGGTGGTTTTCCTTGCTATCGCCCTCACTATGTGTTGTAAACCTATTTTATTATTTCAGGTGGTTTTCCTTGCTATCGCCCTTACTATGTGTTGTAAACCTATTTTATTATTTCAGGTGGTTTTCCTTGCTATCGCCCTCACTATGTGTTGTAAACCTATTTTATTATTTCAGGTGGTTTTCCTTGCTATCGCCCTCACTATGTGTTGTAAACCTATTTTATTATTTCAGGTGGTTTTCCTTGCTATCGCCCTCACTATGTGTTGTAAACCTATTTTATTATTTCAGGTGGTTTTCCTTGCTATCGCCCTCACTATGTGTTGTAAACCTATTTTATTATTTCAGGTGGTTTTCCTTGCTATCGCCCTTACTATGTGTTGTAAACCTATTTTATTATTTCAGGTGGTTTTCCTTGCTATCGCCCTTACTATGTGTTGTAAACCTATTTTATTATTTCAGGTGGTTTTCCTTGCTATCGCCCTCACTATGTGTTGTAAACCTATTTTATTATTTCAGGTGGTTTTCCTTGCTATCGCCCTTACTATGTGTTGTAAGCCTATTTTATTATTTCAGGTGGTTTTCCTTGCTATCGCCCTTACTATGTGTTGTAAACCTATTTTATTATTTCAGGTAGTTTTCCTTGCTATCGCCCTTACTATGTGTTGTAAACCTATTTTATTATTTCAGGTGGTTTTCCTTGCTATCGCCCTCACTATGTGTTGTAAACCTATTTTATTATTTCAGATGGTTTTCCTTGCTATCGCCCTCACTATGTGTTGTAAACCTATTTTATTATTTCAGGTGGTTTTCCTTGCTATTGTCCTTACTATGTGTTGTAAACCTATTTTATTATTTCAGGTGGTTTTCCTTGCTATCGCCCTTACTATGTGTTGTAAACCTATTTTATTATTTCAGGTGGTTTTCCTTGCTATCGCCCTCACTATGTGTTGTAAACCTATTTTATTATTTCAGGTGGTTTTCCTTGCTATCGCCCTTACTATGTGTTGTAAGCCTATTTTATTATTTCAGGTGGTTTTCCTTGCTATCGCCCTTACTATGTGTTGTAAACCTATTTTATTATTTCAGGTAGTTTTCCTTGCTATCGCCCTTACTATGTGTTGTAAATCTATTTTATTATTTCAGGTGGTTTTCTTGCTATCGCCCTTACTATGTGTTGTAAGCCTATTTTATTATTTCAGGTGGTTTTCCTTGCTATCGCCCTTACTATGTGTTGTAAACCTATTTTATTATTTCAGGTGGTTTTCCTTGCTATCGCCCTTACTATGTGTTGTAAACCTATTTTATTATTTCAGGTGGTTTTCCTTGCTATCGCCCTCACTATGTGTTGTAAACCTATTTTATTATTTCAGGTGGTTTTCCTTGCTGTCGCCCTCACTATGTGTTGTAAACCTATTTTATTATTTCAGGTGGTTTTCCTTGCTGTCGCCCTCACTATGTGTTGTAAACCTATTTTATTGTTTCAGGTGGTTTTCCTTGCTATCGCCCTTACTATGTGTTGTAAACCTATTTTATTATTTCAGGTGGTTTTCCTTGCTATCGCCCTTACTATGTGTTGTAAACCTATTTTATTATTTCAGGTGGTTTTCCTTGTTATCGCCCTTACTATGTGTTGTAAACCTATTTTATTATTTCAGGTGGTTTTCCTTGCTATCGCCCTTACTATGTGTTGTAAACCTATTTTATTATTTCAGGTGGTTTTCCTTGCTATCGCCCTTACTATGTGTTGTAAACCTATTTTATTATTTCAGGTGGTTTTCCTTGCTATCGCCCTTACTATGTGTTGTAAACCTATTTTATTATTTCAGGTGGTTTTCCTTGCTATCGCCCTTACTATGTGTTGTAAACCTATTTTATTATTTCAGGTGGTTTTCCTTGCTATCGCCCTTACTATGTGTTGTAAACCTATTTTATTATTTCAGGTGGTTTTCCTTGCTATCGCCCTTACTATGTGTTGTAAACCTATTTTATTATTTCAGGTGGTTTTCCTTGCTATCGCCCTTACTATGTGTTGTAAACCTATTTTATTATTTCAGGTGGTTTTCCTTGCTATCGCCCTTACTATGTGTTGTAAACCTATTTTATTATTTCAGGTGGTTTTCCTTGCTATCGCCCTCACCATGTGTTGTAAACCTATTTTATTATTTCAGGTAGTTTTCCTTGCTATCGCCCTTACTATGTGTTGTAAACCTATTTTATTATTTCAGGTGGTTTTCCTTGCTATCGCCCTTACTATGTGTTGTAAACCTATTTTATTATTTCAGGTGGTTTTCCTTGCTATCGCCCTTACTATGCGTTGTAAACCTATTGTATTATTTCAGGTGGTTTTCCTTGCTATCACCCTTACTATGTGTTGTAAACCTATTTTATTATTTCAGGTGGTTTTCCTTGCTATCACCCTTACTATGTGTTGTAAACCTATTTTATTATTTCAGGTGGTTTTCCTTGCTATCGCCCTTATTATGTGTTGTAAACCTATTTTATTATTTCAGGTGGTTTTCCTTGCTATCGCCCTCACTATGTGTTGTAAACCTATTTTATTATTTCAGGTGGTTTTCCTTGCTATCACCCTTACTATGTGTTGTAAACCTATTTTATTATTTCAGGTGGTTTTCCTTGCTATCGCCCTTATTATGTGTTGTAAACCTATTTTATTATTTCAGGTGGTTTTCCTTGCTATCGCCCTCACTATGTGTTGTAAACCTATTTTATTACTTCAGGTGGTTTTCCTTGCTATCGCCCTCACTATGTGTTGTAAACCTATTTTATTATTTCAGGTGGTTTTCCTTGCTATCGCCCTTACTATGTGTTGTAAACCGATTTTATTATTTCAGGTGGTTTTCCTTGCTATCGCCCTTACTATGTGTTGTAAACCGATTTTATTATTTCAGGTGGTTTTCCTTGCTATCGCCCTTACTATGTGTTGTAAACCGATTTTATTATTTCAGGTGGTTTTCATTGCTATCGCCCTTACTATGTGTTGTAAACCTATTTTATTATTTCAGGTGGTTTTCCTTGCTATCGCCCTTACTATGTGTTGTAAACCGATTTTATTATTTCAGGTGGTTTTCCTTGCTATCGCCCTCACTATGTGTTGTAAACCTATTTTATTATTTCAGGTGGTTTTCCTTGCTATTGCCCTTACTATGTGTTGTAAACCTATTTTATTATTTCAGGTGGTTTTCCTTGCTATCGCCCTTACTATGTGTTGTAAACCTATTTTATTACTTCGGGTGGTTTTCCTTGCTATCGCCCTCACTATGTGTTGTAAACCTATTTTATTATTTCAGGTGGTTTTCCTTGCTATTGCCCTTACTATGTGTTGTAAACCTATTTTATTACTTCAGGTGGTTTTCCTTGCTATCGCCCTCACTATGTGTTGTAAACCTATTTTATTATTTCAGGTGGTTTTCCTTGCTATCGCCCTTACTATGTGTTGTAAACCTATTTTATTATTTCAGGTGGTTTTCCTTGCTATCGCCCTCACTATGTGTTGTAAACCTATTTTATTATTTCAGGTGGTTTTCCTTGCTATCGCCCTCACTATGTGTTGTAAACCTATTTTATTATTTCAGGTGGTTTTCCTTGCTATCGCCCTTACTATGTGTTGTAAACCTATTTTATTATTTCAGGTGGTTTTCCTTGCTATCGCCCTTACTATGTGTTGTAAACCTATTTTATTATTTCAGGTGGTTTTCCTTGCTATCGCCCTTACTATGTGTTGTAAACCTATTTTATTATTTCAGGTGGTTTTCCTTGCTATCGCCCTTACTATGTGTTGTAAACCTATTTTATTATTTCAGGTGGTTTTCCTTGCTATCGCCCTCACTATGTGTTGTAAACCTATTTTATTATTTCAGGTGGTTTTCCTTGCTATCGCCCTTACTATGTGTTGTAAACCTATTTTATTATTTCAGGTGGTTTTCCTTGCTATCGCCCTCACTATGTGTTGTAAACCTATTTTATTATTTCAGGTGGTTTTCCTTGCTATCGCCCTTACTATGTGTTGTAAACCTATTTTATTATTTCAGGTGGTTTTCCTTGCTATCGCCCTTACTATGTGTTGTAAACCTATTTTATTATTTCAGGTGGTTTTCCTTGCTATCGCCCTCACTATGTGTTGTAAACCTATTTTATTATTTCAGGTGGTTTTCCTTGCTATCGCCCTTACTATGTGTTGTAAACCTATTTTATTATTTCAGGTGGTTTTCCTTGCTATCGCCCTTACTATGTGTTGTAAACCTATTTTATTATTTCAGGTGGTTTTCCTTGCTATCGCCCTCACTATGTGTTGTAAACCTATTTTATTATTTCAGGTGGTTTTCCTTGCTATCGCCCTTACTATGTGTTGTAAACCTATTTTATTATTTCAGGTGGTTTTCCTTGCTATCGCCCTCACTATGTGTTGTAAACCTATTTTATTATTTCAGGTGGTTTTCCTTGCTATCGCCCTTACTATGTGTTGTAAACCTATTTTATTATTTCAGGTGGTTTTCCTTGCTATCGCCCTTACTATGTGTTGTAAACCTATTTTATTATTTCAGGTGGTTTTCCTTGCTATCGCCCTCACTATGTGTTGTAAACCTATTTTATTATTTCAGGTGGTTTTCCTTGCTATCGCCCTTACTATGTGTTGTAAACCTATTTTATTATTTCAGGTGGTTTTCCTTGCTATCGCCCTTACTATGTGTTGTAAACCTATTTTATTATTTCAGGTGGTTTTCCTTGCTATCGCCCTTACTATGTGTTGTAAACCTATTTTATTATTTCAGGTGGTTTTCCTTGCTATCGCCCTTACTATGTGTTGTAAACCTATTTTATTATTTCAGGTGGTTTTCCTTGCTATCGCCCTTACTATGTGTTGTAAACCTATTTTATTATTTCAGGTGGTTTTCCTTGCTATCGCCCTTACTATGTGTTGTAAACCTATTTTATTATTTCAGGTGGTTTTCCTTGCTATCGCCCTTACTATGTGTTGTAAACCTATTTTATTATTTCAGGTGGTTTTCCTTGCTATCGCCCTTACTATGTGTTGTAAACCTATTTTATTATTTCAGGTGGTTTTCCTTGCTATCGCCCTCACTATGTGTTGTAAACCTATTTTATTATTTCAGGTGGTTTTCCTTGCTATCGCCCTTACTATGTGTTGTAAACCTATTTTATTATTTCAGGTGGTTTTCCTTGCTATCGCCCTTACTATGTGTTGTAAACCTATTTTATTATTTCAGGTGGTTTTCCTTGCTATCGCCCTCACTATGTGTTGTAAACCTATTTTATTATTTCAGGTGGTTTTCCTTGCTATCGCCCTTACTATGTGTTGTAAACCTATTTTATTATTTCAGGTGGTTTTCCTTGCTATCGCCCTTACTATGTGTTGTAAACCTATTTTATTATTTCAGGTGGTTTTCCTTGCTATCGCCCTTACTATGTGTTGTAAACCTATTTTATTATTTCAGGTGGTTTTCCTTGCTATCGCCCTTACTATGTGTTGTAAACCTATTTTATTATTTCAGGTGGTTTTCCTTGCTATCGCCCTTACTATGTGTTGTAAACCTATTTTATTATTTCAGGTGGTTTTCCTTGCTATCGCCCTTACTATGTGTTGTAAACCTATTTTATTATTTCAGGTGGTTTTCCTTGCTATCGCCCTTACTATGTGTTGTAAACCTATTTTATTATTTCAGGTGGTTTTCCTTGCTATCGCCCTTACTATGTGTTGTAAACCTATTTTATTATTTCAGGTGGTTTTCCTTGCTATCGCCCTTACTATGTGTTGTAAACCTATTTTATTATTTCAGGTGGTTTTCCTTGCTATCGCCCTTACTATGTGTTGTAAACCTATTTTATTATTTCAGGTGGTTTTCCTTGCTATCGCCCTTACTATGTGTTGTAAACCTATTTTATTATTTCAGGTGGTTTTCCTTGCTATCGCCCTTACTATGTGTTGTAAACCTATTTTATTATTTCAGGTGGTTTTCCTTGCTATCGCCCTTACTATGTGTTGTAAACCTATTTTATTATTTCAGGTGGTTTTCCTTGCTATCGCCCTTACTATGTGTTGTAAACCTATTTTATTATTTCAGGTGGTTTTCCTTGCTATCGCCCTTACTATGTGTTGTAAACCTATTTTATTATTTCAGGTGGTTTTCCTTGCTATCGCCCTTACTATGTGTTGTAAACCTATTTTATTATTTCAGGTGGTTTTCCTTGCTATCGCCCTCACTATGTGTTGTAAACCTATTTTATTATTTCAGGTGGTTTTCCTTGCTATCGCCCTCACTATGTGTTGTAAACCTATTTTATTATTTCAGGTGGTTTTCCTTGCTATCGCCCTCACTATGTGTTGTAAACCTATTTTATTATTTCAGGTGGTTTTCCTTGCTATCGCCCTTACTATGTGTTGTAAACCTATTTTATTATTTCAGGTGGTTTTCCTTGCTATCGCCCTTACTATGTGTTGTAAACCTATTTTATTATTTCAGGTGGTTTTCCTTGCTATCGCCCTTACTATGTGTTGTAAACCTATTTTATTATTTCAGGTGGTTTTCCTTGCTATCGCCCTTACTATGTGTTGTAAACCTATTTTATTATTTCAGGTGGTTTTCCTTGCTATCGCCCTTACTATGTGTTGTAAACCTATTTTATTATTTCAGGTGGTTTTCCTTGCTATCGCCCTTACTATGTGTTGTAAACCTATTTTATTATTTCAGGTGGTTTTCCTTGCTATCGCCCTTACTATGTGTTGTAAACCTATTTTATTATTTCAGGTGGTTTTCCTTGCTATCGCCCTTACTATGTGTTGTAAACCTATTTTATTATTTCAGGTGGTTTTCCTTGCTATCGCCCTTACTATGTGTTGTAAACCTATTTTATTATTTCAGGTGGTTTTCCTTGCTATCGCCCTTACTATGTGTTGTAAACCTATTTTATTATTTCAGGTGGTTTTCCTTGCTATCGCCCTTACTATGTGTTGTAAACCTATTTTATTATTTCAGGTGGTTTTCCTTGCTATCGCCCTTACTATGTGTTGTAAACCTATTTTATTATTTCAGGTGGTTTTCCTTGCTATCGCCCTCACTATGTGTTGTAAACCTATTTTATTATTTCAGGTGGTTTTCCTTGCTATCGCCCTTACTATGTGTTGTAAACCTATTTTATTATTTCAGGTGGTTTTCCTTGCTATCGCCCTTACTATGTGTTGTAAACCTATTTTATTATTTCAGGTGGTTTTCCTTGCTATCGCCCTTACTATGTGTTGTAAACCTATTTTATTATTTCAGGTGGTTTTCCTTGCTATCGCCCTTACTATGTGTTGTAAACCTATTTTATTATTTCAGGTGGTTTTCCTTGCTATCGCCCTTACTATGTGTTGTAAACCTATTTTATTATTTCAGGTGGTTTTCCTTGCTATCGCCCTTACTATGTGTTGTAAACCTATTTTATTATTTCAGGTGGTTTTCCTTGCTATCGCCCTTACTATGTGTTGTAAACCTATTTTATTATTTCAGGTGGTTTTCCTTGCTATCGCCCTTACTATGTGTTGTAAACCTATTTTATTATTTCAGGTGGTTTTCCTTGCTATCGCCCTTACTATGTGTTGTAAACCTATTTTATTATTTCAGGTGGTTTTCCTTGCTATCGCCCTCACTATGTGTTGTAAACCTATTTTATTATTTCAGGTGGTTTTCCTTGCTATCGCCCTCACTATGTGTTGTAAACCTATTTTATTATTTCAGGTGGTTTTCCTTGCTATCGCCCTTACTATGTGTTGTAAACCTATTTTATTATTTCAGGTGGTTTTCCTTGCTATCGCCCTCACTATGTGTTGTAAACCTATTTTATTATTTCAGGTGGTTTTCCTTGCTATCGCCCTTACTATGTGTTGTAAACCTATTTTATTATTTCAGGTGGTTTTCCTTGCTATCGCCCTCACTATGTGTTGTAAACCTATTTTATTATTTCAGGTGGTTTTCCTTGCTATCGCCCTCACTATGTGTTGTAAACCTATTTTATTATTTCAGGTGGTTTTCCTTGCTATCGCCCTCACTATGTGTTGTAAACCTATTTTATTATTTCAGGTGGTTTTCCTTGCTATCGCCCTCACTATGTGTTGTAAACCTATTTTATTATTTCAGGTGGTTTTCCTTGCTATCGCCCTTACTATGTGTTGTAAACCTATTTTATTATTTCAGGTGGTTTTCCTTGCTATCGCCCTTACTATGTGTTGTAAACCTATTTTATTATTTCAGGTGGTTTTCCTTGCTATCGCCCTCACTATGTGTTGTAAACCTATTTTATTATTTCAGGTGGTTTTCCTTGCTATCGCCCTTACTATGTGTTGTAAACCTATTTTATTATTTCAGGTGGTTTTCCTTGCTATCGCCCTTACTATGTGTTGTAAACCTATTTTATTATTTCAGGTGGTTTTCCTTGCTATCGCCCTTACTATGTGTTGTAAACCTATTTTATTATTTCAGGTGGTTTTCCTTGCTATCGCCCTCACTATGTGTTGTAAACCTATTTTATTATTTCAGGTGGTTTTCCTTGCTATCGCCCTCACTATGTGTTGTAAACCTATTTTATTATTTCAGGTGGTTTTCCTTGCTATTGCCCTTACTATGTGTTGTAAACCTATTTTATTATTTCAGGTGGTTTTCCTTGCTATCGCCCTTACTATGTGTTGTAAACCTATTTTATTATTTCAGGTGGTTTTCCTTGCTATCGCCCTCACTATGTGTTGTAAACCTATTTTATTATTTCAGGTGGTTTTCCTTGCTATCGCCCTTACTATGTGTTGTAAGCCTATTTTATTATTTCAGGTGGTTTTCCTTGCTATCGCCCTTACTATGTGTTGTAAACCTATTTTATTATTTCAGGTAGTTTTCCTTGCTATCGCCCTTACTATGTGTTGTAAATCTATTTTATTATTTCAGGTGGTTTTCTTGCTATCGCCCTTACTATGTGTTGTAAGCCTATTTTATTATTTCAGGTGGTTTTCCTTGCTATCGCCCTTACTATGTGTTGTAAACCTATTTTATTATTTCAGGTGGTTTTCCTTGCTATCGCCCTTACTATGTGTTGTAAACCTATTTTATTATTTCAGGTGGTTTTCCTTGCTATCGCCCTCACTATGTGTTGTAAACCTATTTTATTATTTCAGGTGGTTTTCCTTGCTGTCGCCCTCACTATGTGTTGTAAACCTATTTTATTATTTCAGGTGGTTTTCCTTGCTGTCGCCCTCACTATGTGTTGTAAACCTATTTTATTGTTTCAGGTGGTTTTCCTTGCTATCGCCCTTACTATGTGTTGTAAACCTATTTTATTATTTCAGGTGGTTTTCCTTGCTATCGCCCTTACTATGTGTTGTAAACCTATTTTATTATTTCAGGTGGTTTTCCTTGTTATCGCCCTTACTATGTGTTGTAAACCTATTTTATTATTTCAGGTGGTTTTCCTTGCTATCGCCCTTACTATGTGTTGTAAACCTATTTTATTATTTCAGGTGGTTTTCCTTGCTATCGCCCTTACTATGTGTTGTAAACCTATTTTATTATTTCAGGTGGTTTTCCTTGCTATCGCCCTTACTATGTGTTGTAAACCTATTTTATTATTTCAGGTGGTTTTCCTTGCTATCGCCCTTACTATGTGTTGTAAACCTATTTTATTATTTCAGGTGGTTTTCCTTGCTATCGCCCTTACTATGTGTTGTAAACCTATTTTATTATTTCAGGTGGTTTTCCTTGCTATCGCCCTTACTATGTGTTGTAAACCTATTTTATTATTTCAGGTGGTTTTCCTTGCTATCGCCCTTACTATGTGTTGTAAACCTATTTTATTATTTCAGGTGGTTTTCCTTGCTATCGCCCTTACTATGTGTTGTAAACCTATTTTATTATTTCAGGTGGTTTTCCTTGCTATCGCCCTCACCATGTGTTGTAAACCTATTTTATTATTTCAGGTAGTTTTCCTTGCTATCGCCCTTACTATGTGTTGTAAACCTATTTTATTATTTCAGGTGGTTTTCCTTGCTATCGCCCTTACTATGTGTTGTAAACCTATTTTATTATTTCAGGTGGTTTTCCTTGCTATCGCCCTTACTATGCGTTGTAAACCTATTGTATTATTTCAGGTGGTTTTCCTTGCTATCACCCTTACTATGTGTTGTAAACCTATTTTATTATTTCAGGTGGTTTTCCTTGCTATCACCCTTACTATGTGTTGTAAACCTATTTTATTATTTCAGGTGGTTTTCCTTGCTATCGCCCTTATTATGTGTTGTAAACCTATTTTATTATTTCAGGTGGTTTTCCTTGCTATCGCCCTCACTATGTGTTGTAAACCTATTTTATTATTTCAGGTGGTTTTCCTTGCTATCACCCTTACTATGTGTTGTAAACCTATTTTATTATTTCAGGTGGTTTTCCTTGCTATCGCCCTTATTATGTGTTGTAAACCTATTTTATTATTTCAGGTGGTTTTCCTTGCTATCGCCCTCACTATGTGTTGTAAACCTATTTTATTACTTCAGGTGGTTTTCCTTGCTATCGCCCTCACTATGTGTTGTAAACCTATTTTATTATTTCAGGTGGTTTTCCTTGCTATCGCCCTTACTATGTGTTGTAAACCGATTTTATTATTTCAGGTGGTTTTCCTTGCTATCGCCCTTACTATGTGTTGTAAACCGATTTTATTATTTCAGGTGGTTTTCCTTGCTATCGCCCTTACTATGTGTTGTAAACCGATTTTATTATTTCAGGTGGTTTTCATTGCTATCGCCCTTACTATGTGTTGTAAACCTATTTTATTATTTCAGGTGGTTTTCCTTGCTATCGCCCTTACTATGTGTTGTAAACCGATTTTATTATTTCAGGTGGTTTTCCTTGCTATCGCCCTCACTATGTGTTGTAAACCTATTTTATTATTTCAGGTGGTTTTCCTTGCTATTGCCCTTACTATGTGTTGTAAACCTATTTTATTATTTCAGGTGGTTTTCCTTGCTATCGCCCTTACTATGTGTTGTAAACCTATTTTATTACTTCGGGTGGTTTTCCTTGCTATCGCCCTCACTATGTGTTGTAAACCTATTTTATTATTTCAGGTGGTTTTCCTTGCTATTGCCCTTACTATGTGTTGTAAACCTATTTTATTACTTCAGGTGGTTTTCCTTGCTATCGCCCTCACTATGTGTTGTAAACCTATTTTATTATTTCAGGTGGTTTTCCTTGCTATCGCCCTTACTATGTGTTGTAAACCTATTTTATTATTTCAGGTGGTTTTCCTTGCTATCGCCCTTACTATGTGTTGTAAACCGATTTTATTATTTCAGGTGGTTTTCCTTGCTATCGCCCTCACTATGTGTTGTAAACCTATTTTATTATTTCAGGTGGTTTTCCTTGCTATTGCCCTTACTATGTGTTGTAAACCTATTTTATTATTTCAGGTGGTTTTCCTTGCTATCGCCCTTACTATGTGTTGTAAACCTATTTTATTACTTCAGGTGGTTTTCCTTGCTATTGCCCTTACTATGTGTTGTAAACCTATTTTATTATTTCAGGTGGTTTTCCTTGCTATCGCCCTTACTATGTGTTGTAAACCTATTTTATTATTTCAGGTGGTTTTCCTTGCTATCGCCCTCACTATGTGTTGTAAACCTATTTTATTATTTCAGGTGGTTTTCTTGCTATCGCCCTTACTATGTGTTGTAAACCTATTTTATTATTTCAGGTGGTTTTCCTTGCTATCGCCCTCACTATGTGTTGTAAACCTATTTTATTATTTCAGGTGGTTTTCCTTGCTATCGCCCTTACTATGTGTTGTAAACCTATTTTATTATTTCAGGTGGTTTTCTTGCTATCGCCCTTACTATGTGTTGTAAACCTATTTTATTATTTCAGGTGGTTTTCCTTGCTATCGCCCTCACTATGTGTTGTAAACCTATTTTATTATTTCAGGTGGTTTTCCTTGCTATTGCCCTTACTATGTGTTGTAAACCTATTTTATTATTTCAGGTGGTTTTCCTTGCTATCGCCCTTACTATGTGTTGTAAACCTATTTTATTATTTCAGGTGGTTTTCCTTGCTATCGCCCTCACTATGTGTTGTAAACCTATTTTATTATTTCAGGTGGTTTTCCTTGCTATTGCCCTTACTATGTGTTGTAAACCTATTTTATTATTTCAGGTGGTTTTCCTTGCTATCGCCCTCACTATGTGTTGTAAACCTATTTTATTATTTCAGGTGGTTTTCCTTGCTATTGCCCTTACTATGTGTTGTAAACCTATTTTATTATTTCAGGTGGTTTTCCTTGCTATCGCCCTTACTATGTGTTGTAAACCTATTTTATTACTTCAGGTGGTTTTCCTTGCTATCGCCCTCACTATGTGTTGTAAACCTATTTTATTATTTCAGGTGGTTTTCCTTGCTATCGCCCTTACTATGTGTTGTAAACCGATTTTATTATTTCAGGTGGTTTTCCTTGCTATCGCCCTTACTATGTGTTGTAAACCGATTTTATTATTTCAGGTGGTTTTCCTTGCTATCGCCCTTACTATGTGTTGTAAACCGATTTTATTATTTCAGGTGGTTTTCATTGCTATCGCCCTTACTATGTGTTGTAAACCTATTTTATTATTTCAGGTGGTTTTCCTTGCTATCGCCCTTACTATGTGTTGTAAACCGATTTTATTATTTCAGGTGGTTTTCCTTGCTATCGCCCTCACTATGTGTTGTAAACCTATTTTATTATTTCAGGTGGTTTTCCTTGCTATTGCCCTTACTATGTGTTGTAAACCTATTTTATTATTTCAGGTGGTTTTCCTTGCTATCGCCCTTACTATGTGTTGTAAACCTATTTTATTACTTCGGGTGGTTTTCCTTGCTATCGCCCTCACTATGTGTTGTAAACCTATTTTATTATTTCAGGTGGTTTTCCTTGCTATTGCCCTTACTATGTGTTGTAAACCTATTTTATTACTTCAGGTGGTTTTCCTTGCTATCGCCCTCACTATGTGTTGTAAACCTATTTTATTATTTCAGGTGGTTTTCCTTGCTATCGCCCTTACTATGTGTTGTAAACCTATTTTATTATTTCAGGTGGTTTTCCTTGCTATCGCCCTTACTATGTGTTGTAAACCGATTTTATTATTTCAGGTGGTTTTCCTTGCTATCGCCCTCACTATGTGTTGTAAACCTATTTTATTATTTCAGGTGGTTTTCCTTGCTATTGCCCTTACTATGTGTTGTAAACCTATTTTATTATTTCAGGTGGTTTTCCTTGCTATCGCCCTTACTATGTGTTGTAAACCTATTTTATTACTTCAGGTGGTTTTCCTTGCTATTGCCCTTACTATGTGTTGTAAACCTATTTTATTATTTCAGGTGGTTTTCCTTGCTATCGCCCTTACTATGTGTTGTAAACCTATTTTATTATTTCAGGTGGTTTTCCTTGCTATCGCCCTCACTATGTGTTGTAAACCTATTTTATTATTTCAGGTGGTTTTCTTGCTATCGCCCTTACTATGTGTTGTAAACCTATTTTATTATTTCAGGTGGTTTTCCTTGCTATCGCCCTCACTATGTGTTGTAAACCTATTTTATTATTTCAGGTGGTTTTCCTTGCTATCGCCCTTACTATGTGTTGTAAACCTATTTTATTATTTCAGGTGGTTTTCTTGCTATCGCCCTTACTATGTGTTGTAAACCTATTTTATTATTTCAGGTGGTTTTCCTTGCTATCGCCCTCACTATGTGTTGTAAACCTATTTTATTATTTCAGGTGGTTTTCCTTGCTATTGCCCTTACTATGTGTTGTAAACCTATTTTATTATTTCAGGTGGTTTTCCTTGCTATCGCCCTTACTATGTGTTGTAAACCTATTTTATTATTTCAGGTGGTTTTCCTTGCTATCGCCCTCACTATGTGTTGTAAACCTATTTTATTATTTCAGGTGGTTTTCCTTGCTATCGCCCTTACTATGTGTTGTAAACCTATTTTATTATTTCAGGTGGTTTTCCTTGCTATCGCCCTCACTATGTGTTGTAAACCTATTTTATTATTTCAGGTGGTTTTCCTTGCTATCGCCCTTACTATGTGTTGTAAACCTATTTTATTATTTCAGGTGGTTTTCCTTGCTATCGCCCTTACTATGTGTTGTAAACCTATTTTATTATTTCAGGTGGTTTTCCTTGCTATCGCCCTTACTATGTGTTGTAAACCTATTTTATTATTTCAGGTGGTTTTCCTTGCTATCGCCCTCACTATGTGTTGTAAACCTATTTTATTATTTCAGGTGGTTTTCCTTGCTATCGCCCTCACTATGTGTTGTAAACCTATTTTATTATTTCAGGTGGTTTTCCTTGCTATCGCCCTTACTATGTGTTGTAAACCTATTTTATTATTTCAGGTGGTTTTCCTTGCTATCGCCCTCACTATGTGTTGTAAACCTATTTTATTATTTCAGGTGGTTTTCCTTGCTATCGCCCTTACTATGTGTTGTAAACCTATTTTATTATTTCAGGTGGTTTTCCTTGCTATCGCCCTTACTATGTGTTGTAAACCTATTTTATTATTTCAGGTGGTTTTCCTTGCTATCGCCCTTACTATGTGTTGTAAACCTATTTTATTATTTCAGGTGGTTTTCCTTGCTATCGCCCTTACTATGTGTTGTAAACCTATTTTATTATTTCAGGTGGTTTTCCTTGCTATCGCCCTTACTATGTGTTGTAAACCTATTTTATTATTTCAGGTGGTTTTCCTTGCTATCGCCCTCACTATGTGTTGTAAACCTATTTTATTATTTCAGGTGGTTTTCCTTGCTATTGCCCTTACTATGTGTTGTAAACCTATTTTATTATTTCAGGTGGTTTTCCTTGCTATCGCCCTTACTATGTGTTGTAAACCTATTTTATTATTTCAGGTGGTTTTCCTTGCTATCGCCCTCACTATGTGTTGTAAACCTATTTTATTATTTCAGGTGGTTTTCCTTGCTATTGCCCTTACTATGTGTTGTAAACCTATTTTATTATTTCAGGTGGTTTTCCTTGCTATCGCCCTCACTATGTGTTGTAAACCTATTTTATTATTTCAGGTGGTTTTCCTTGCTATCGCCCTTACTATGTGTTGTAAACCTATTTTATTATTTCAGGTGGTTTTCCTTGCTATCGCCCTTACTATGTGTTGTAAACCTATTTTATTATTTCAGGTGGTTTTCCTTGCTATCGCCCTTACTATGTGTTGTAAACCTATTTTATTATTTCAGGTGGTTTTCCTTGCTATCGCCCTTACTATGTGTTGTAAACCTATTTTATTATTTCAGGTGGTTTTCCTTGCTATCGCCCTTACTATGTGTTGTAAACCGATTTTATTATTTCAGGTGGTTTTCCTTGCTATCGCCCTCACTATGTGTTGTAAACCTATTTTATTATTTCAGGTGGTTTTCCTTGCTATTGCCCTTACTATGTGTTGTAAACCTATTTTATTATTTCAGGTGGTTTTCCTTGCTATCGCCCTTACTATGTGTTGTAAACCTATTTTATTACTTCAGGTGGTTTTCCTTGCTATCGCCCTCACTATGTGTTGTAAACCTATTTTATTATTTCAGGTGGTTTTCCTTGCTATTGCCCTTACTATGTGTTGTAAACCTATTTTATTATTTCAGGTGGTTTTCCTTGCTATCGCCCTCACTATGTGTTGTAAACCTATTTTATTATTTCAGGTGGTTTTCCTTGCTATCGCCCTTACTATGTGTTGTAAACCTATTTTATTATTTCAGGTGGTTTTCCTTGCTATCGCCCTTACTATGTGTTGTAAACCGATTTTATTATTTCAGGTGGTTTTCCTTGCTATCGCCCTCACTATGTGTTGTAAACCTATTTTATTATTTCAGGTGGTTTTCCTTGCTATCGCCCTTACTATGTGTTGTAAACCTATTTTATTATTTCAGGTGGTTTTCCTTGCTATCGCCCTTACTATGTGTTGTAAACCTATTTTATTATTTCAGGTGGTTTTCCTTGCTATCGCCCTTACTATGTGTTGTAAACCTATTTTATTATTTCAGGTGGTTTTCCTTGCTATCGCCCTTACTATGTGTTGTAAACCTATTTTATTATTTCAGGTGGTTTTCCTTGCTATCGCCCTCACTATGTGTTGTAAACCTATTTTATTATTTCAGGTGGTTTTCCTTGCTATCGCCCTTACTATGTGTTGTAAACCTATTTTATTATTTCAGGTGGTTTTCCTTGCTATCGCCCTCACTATGTGTTGTAAACCTATTTTATTATTTCAGGTGGTTTTCCTTGCTATCGCCCTTACTATGTGTTGTAAACCTATTTTATTATTTCAGGTGGTTTTCCTTGCTATCGCCCTTACTATGTGTTGTAAACCTATTTTATTATTTCAGGTGGTTTTCCTTGCTATCGCCCTCACTATGTGTTGTAAACCTATTTTATTATTTCAGGTGGTTTTCCTTGCTATCGCCCTTACTATGTGTTGTAAACCTATTTTATTATTTCAGGTGGTTTTCCTTGCTATCGCCCTTACTATGTGTTGTAAACCTATTTTATTATTTCAGGTGGTTTTCCTTGCTATCGCCCTTACTATGTGTTGTAAACCTATTTTATTATTTCAGGTGGTTTTCCTTGCTATCGCCCTTACTATGTGTTGTAAACCTATTTTATTATTTCAGGTGGTTTTCCTTGCTATCGCCCTCACTATGTGTTGTAAACCTATTTTAT
Organism: Nemertoderma westbladi; assembly: GCA_032718475.1. NCBI lineage: Eukaryota > Metazoa > Xenacoelomorpha > Nemertodermatida > Nemertodermatidae > Nemertoderma > Nemertoderma westbladi. Next base: position 67,439 of record JAUCBJ010007004.1, on the reverse strand, counting down.
TATTTCAGGTGGTTTTCCTTGCTATCGCCCTTACTATGTGTTGTAAACCTATTTTATTATTTCAGGTGGTTTTCCTTGCTATCGCCCTTACTATGTGTTGTAAACCTATTTTATTATTTCAGGTGGTTTTCCTTGCTATCGCCCTTACTATGTGTTGTAAACCTATTTTATTATTTCAGGTGGTTTTCCTTGCTATCGCCCTCACTATGTGTTGTAAACCTATTTTATTATTTCAGGTGGTTTTCCTTGCTATTGCCCTTACTATGTGTTGTAAACCTATTTTATTATTTCAGGTGGTTTTCCTTGCTATCGCCCTTACTATGTGTTGTAAACCTATTTTATTATTTCAGGTGGTTTTCCTTGCTATCGCCCTCACTATGTGTTGTAAACCTATTTTATTATTTCAGGTGGTTTTCCTTGCTATTGCCCTTACTATGTGTTGTAAACCTATTTTATTATTTCAGGTGGTTTTCCTTGCTATCGCCCTCACTATGTGTTGTAAACCTATTTTATTATTTCAGGTGGTTTTCCTTGCTATCGCCCTTACTATGTGTTGTAAACCTATTTTATTATTTCAGGTGGTTTTCCTTGCTATCGCCCTTACTATGTGTTGTAAACCTATTTTATTATTTCAGGTGGTTTTCCTTGCTATCGCCCTCACTATGTGTTGTAAACCTATTTTATTATTTCAGGTGGTTTTCCTTGCTATCGCCCTTACTATGTGTTGTAAACCTATTTTATTATTTCAGGTGGTTTTCCTTGCTATCGCCCTTACTATGTGTTGTAAACCTATTTTATTACTTCAGGTGGTTTTCCTTGCTATCGCCCTTACTATGTGTTGTAAACCTATTTTATTATTTCAGGTGGTTTTCCTTGCTATCGCCCTTACTATGTGTTGTAAACCTATTTTATTATTTCAGGTGGTTTTCCTTGCTATCGCCCTCACTATGTGTTGTAAACCTATTTTATTATTTCAGGTGGTTTTCCTTGCTATCGCCCTTACTATGTGTTGTAAACCTATTTTATTATTTCAGGTGGTTTTCCTTGCTATCGCCCTCACTATGTGTTGTAAACCTATTTTATTATTTCAGGTGGTTTTCCTTGCTATCGCCCTTACTATGTGTTGTAAACCTATTTTATTATTTCAGGTGGTTTTCTTGCTATCGCCCTTACTATGTGTTGTAAACCTATTTTATTATTTCAGGTGGTTTTCCTTGCTATCGCCCTCACTATGTGTTGTAAACCTATTTTATTATTTCAGGTGGTTTTCCTTGCTATTGCCCTTACTATGTGTTGTAAACCTATTTTATTATTTCAGGTGGTTTTCCTTGCTATCGCCCTTACTATGTGTTGTAAACCTATTTTATTATTTCAGGTGGTTTTCCTTGCTATCGCCCTCACTATGTGTTGTAAACCTATTTTATTATTTCAGGTGGTTTTCCTTGCTATCGCCCTTACTATGTGTTGTAAACCTATTTTATTATTTCAGGTGGTTTTCCTTGCTATCGCCCTCACTATGTGTTGTAAACCTATTTTATTATTTCAGGTGGTTTTCCTTGCTATCGCCCTTACTATGTGTTGTAAACCTATTTTATTATTTCAGGTGGTTTTCCTTGCTATCGCCCTTACTATGTGTTGTAAACCTATTTTATTATTTCAGGTGGTTTTCCTTGCTATCGCCCTTACTATGTGTTGTAAACCTATTTTATTATTTCAGGTGGTTTTCCTTGCTATCGCCCTCACTATGTGTTGTAAACCTATTTTATTATTTCAGGTGGTTTTCCTTGCTATCGCCCTCACTATGTGTTGTAAACCTATTTTATTATTTCAGGTGGTTTTCCTTGCTATTGCCCTTACTATGTGTTGTAAACCTATTTTATTATTTCAGGTGGTTTTCCTTGCTATCGCCCTCACTATGTGTTGTAAACCTATTTTATTATTTCAGGTGGTTTTCCTTGCTATCGCCCTTACTATGTGTTGTAAACCTATTTTATTATTTCAGGTGGTTTTCCTTGCTATCGCCCTTACTATGTGTTGTAAACCTATTTTATTATTTCAGGTGGTTTTCCTTGCTATCGCCCTTACTATGTGTTGTAAACCTATTTTATTATTTCAGGTGGTTTTCCTTGCTATCGCCCTTACTATGTGTTGTAAACCTATTTTATTATTTCAGGTGGTTTTCCTTGCTATCGCCCTTACTATGTGTTGTAAACCTATTTTATTATTTCAGGTGGTTTTCCTTGCTATCGCCCTTACTATGTGTTGTAAACCTATTTTATTATTTCAGGTGGTTTTCCTTGCTATCGCCCTTACTATGTGTTGTAAACCTATTTTATTATTTCAGGTGGTTTTCCTTGCTATCGCCCTTACTATGTGTTGTAAACCTATTTTATTATTTCAGGTGGTTTTCCTTGCTATCGCCCTTACTATGTGTTGTAAACCTATTTTATTATTTCAGGTGGTTTTCCTTGCTATCGCCCTTACTATGTGTTGTAAACCTATTTTATTATTTCAGGTGGTTTTCCTTGCTATCACCCTTACTATGTGTTGTAAACCTATTTTATTATTTCAGGTGGTTTTCCTTGCTATCGCCCTTATTATGTGTTGTAAACCTATTTTATTATTTCAGGTGGTTTTCCTTGCTATCGCCCTCACTATGTGTTGTAAACCTATTTTATTATTTCAGGTGGTTTTCCTTGCTATCGCCCTTATTATGTGTTGTAAACCTATTTTATTATTTCAGGTGGTTTTCCTTGCTATCACCCTTACTATGTGTTGTAAACCTATTTTATTATTTCAGGTGGTTTTCCTTGCTATCGCCCTTATTATGTGTTGTAAACCTATTTTATTATTTCAGGTGGTTTTGCTTGCTATCGCCCTTACTATGTGTTGTAAACCTATTTTATTATTTCAGGTGGTTTTCCTTGCTATCGCCCTTATTATGTGTTGTAAACCTATTTTATTATTTCAGGTGGTTTTCCTTGCTATCGCCCTTACTATGTGTTGTAAACCTATTTTATTATTTCAGGTGGTTTTCCTTGCTATCGCCCTTACTATGTGTTGTAAACCTATTTTATTATTTCAGGTGGTTTTCCTTGCTATCGCCCTTATTATGAGTTGTAAACCTATTTTATTATTTCAGGTGGTTTTCCTTGCTATCGCCCTTACTATGTGTTGTAAACCTATTTTATTATTTCAGGTGGTTTTCCTTGCTATCGCCCTTACTATGTGTTGTAAACCTATTTTATTATTTCAGGTGGTTTTCCTTGCTATCGCCCTTATTATGTGTTGTAAACCTATTTTATTATTTCAGGTGGTTTTCCTTGCTATCGCCCTTACTATGTGTTGTAAACCTATTTTATTATTTCAGGTGGTTTTCCTTGCTATCGCCCTTATTATGTGTTGTAAACCTATTTTATTATTTCAGGTGGTTTCCCTTGCTATCACCCTTACTATGTGTTGTAAACCTATTTTATTATTTCAGGTGGTTTTCCTTGCTATCGCCCTTACTATGCGTTGTAAACCTATTTTATTGTTTCAGGTGGTTTTCCTTGCTATCGCCCTCACTATGTGTTGTAAACCTATTTTATTATTTCAGGTGGTTTTCCTTGCTATCACCCTTACTATGCGTTGTAAACCTATTTTATTATTTCAGGTGGTTTTCCTTGCTATCACCCTTACTATGTGTTGTAAACCTATTTTATTATTTCAGGTGGTTTTCCTTGCTATCGCCCTTACTATGCGTTGTAAACCTATTTTATTGTTTCAGGTGGTTTTCCTTGCTATCTCCCTCACTATGTGTTGTAAACCTATTTTATTATTTCAGGTGGTTTTCCTTGCTATCGCCCTTACTATGCGTTGTAAACCTATTTTATTATTTCAGGTGGTTTTCCTTGCTATCACCCTTACTATGCGTTGTAAACCTATTTTATTATTTCAGGTGGTTTTCCTTGCTATTGCCCTCACTATGTGTTGTAAACCTATTTTATTATTTCAGTTGGTTTTCCTTGCTATCGCCCTTACTATGTGTTGTAAACCTATTTTATTATTTCAGGTGGTTTTCCTTGCTATCGCCCTTACTATGTGTTGTAAACCTATTTTATTATTTCAGGTGGTTTTCCTTGCTATCGCCCTCACTATGTGTTGTAAACCTAAAGAAGACGACGAGGATTATGACAACGTTGATGTTGAGTTGGATATCGATGAAGAATTTATACACGACGCCGGTAATTTGCGACGCTATAAAGAACTGTAGTTCGTGTATTCGGATCCATATTGAGAGATAATTTTATTGAACCGTTAGATATAAAATGAAATATATTTTTTCAAGTTTTTATTTATTATTTTTGTACTTGAAATAAAATTATTTGTAGTTGGATGTTTTAATTGCCCTACAGAGGAAGCACATTATTATGCTTTTTAAAACAATAATTCCAATAGAAAAGGAACCAAGGCTGATATTTCCTTACTATTGTTATCTCTAATTTTATAGGTTTTCCTGCTGCTTTTCCATCGTTTCGACCTCCTGGCTCCTCCTTCCAACAAAGTCGAATTCGGTCAAAAAAACTCGCGGAATATAAAATGCGAAGCGTTATGTGGGAGGTGGTACTGTTTGTGACATTCTGTTTGTTCCTGTTTCTAATACTCAATCTGAACCAAGAAATATTCGGTTACCAACTTTACAACCACATGAAAAAAACTTTTGTTGAAGGCAACGCCATTTTAGATATTACTGATAACTCAACTTTCGCAAATGTTAGTGAAGGGATTTTATTACCATAGTAACGCATGCCATAGACTTGAAGCGGAGTTGTCATTAACAATATAAATTGCCTATATTTAGGCGTTTTCGTACGAACATTGGTTTTACTGGATGCGACAGAGATTGATTCCCGGACTTTATGCGGATGTTTGGTACTCCAGAGCTCATCCCAAACCGATGGGTCTGCGGGGCCTCATGGGGGACAAGGCCAACCTAATGGTCGGAATGCCTATGATACGTCAACTCAGAGTAAAGAGGGGTAGGTGATAATTAAGTAAGACATTTGTACTAATGAAAGTGATATTACAATTAAATAGAACTGGAATTTATTCGAGTCGCTAACTTTCTCCATTATGGAGTGGTGTTAAAAATCCATTCTTCCTACGCGTTGAACGAGAGACGTTGTTAGTCCAGTGGACTTAGCATACTGGTTCTGCTGTCTCAACCGAAGTATTCCTCGGACTGTTGGCATGTCTGTTGGTCTGTCTGTCGACAAATGTTTGATGGCTAATAACTCAGACACATTTTGTTTAAATTTTTAACCAAACTTAGTACACATACCGTATGTAGTCTGTCAAGAGTTTGAAATACAATTTGCACGGTTGAGACTCTGCAGTTCTCCAGTCTCCGCAAGAGGGCGACTAGGCAATGGTTGGATTAGTTGTACCCGTCCGTATAATAAACTTGCTTACATTGTACGTCACGAAGACCTCTCGAACGAAGTTATTTATCTGTCGATATGCGAGATTTATGAGAATCGTTTAAATGCTGTTGATTTACTCCATTCTCACCTTTTATGCTATAAATTAGTGTCTGTATTTATTTTGTTGTAGATTTATGTCAGCCGCTAGATAAAGGGCTGGGAAAGGACTGCGCTCCCTCGTACACCAGGAGGAACGAGGATCAAGGTACTTACGGGTCCCGTTGGGAGCCGATGGATCTCACGAACCCGTCTCACGTAAACGTACCGTGGTATAGTTGGTCGTCGCCAGAAGCGGTAGACGGTTCCGACTTCAAGGCCCTTATGGCCACGTATGGGGGTGAGTCTGAGTATCTTCTCTCTTATCGAATTCCAGTTAGATAAAAATTGAGTGAAGTATGTACCATAACAAATTAAAGTTGAAAGTAAAATACAAAGTACCGGGAAAAAAACACGTAAAAAAATTCGACTTGCGCGCCATATAATATGTATGCTCTAAATATTTTTACAAGAATAGCCTGCTGTGAGTGGTGGACTGGAAAACTGGTGGACTATATAACTGGTGGACTACATAAATGGTGGACTACATAACTGGTGGACTACATAACTGGTGGACTACATAAATGGTGGACTACATAACTGGTGGACTACATAACTGGTGGACTACATAACTGGTGGACTACATAACTGGTGGACTACATAAATGGTGGACTACATAAATGGTGGACTACATAACTGGTGGACTACATAACTGGTGGACTACATAACTGGTGGACTAAATAAATGGTGGACTACATAACAGGTGGACTACATAACTGGTGGACTACATAAATGGTGGACTACATAAATGGTGGACTACATAAATGGTGGACTACATAAATGGTGGACTACATAAATGGTGGACTACATAAATGGTGGACTACATAACTGGTGGACTACATAACTGGTGGACTACATAACTGGTGGACTACATAACTGGTGGACTACATAACAAACTGGTGGACTACATAACTGGTGGACTACATAACTGGTGGACTACATAACTGGTGGACTACATAACTGGCGGACTACATAACTGGTGGACTACATAACTGGTGGACTCTATAACTGGTGGACTACATAAATGGTGGACTACATAACTGGTGGACTATATAACTGGTGGACTACATAAATGGTGGACTACATAACTGGTGGACTACATAAATGGTGGACTACATAAATGGTGGACTACATAACTGGTGGACTACATAACTGGTGGACTACATAACTGGTGGACTACATAACTGGTGGACTACATAAATGGTGGACTACATAACTGGTGGACTGGAAAACTGGTGGACTATATAACTGGTGGACTACATAACTGGTGGACTACATAACTGGTGGACTACATAACTGGTGGACTACATAACTGGCGGACTACATAACTGGTGGACTATATAACTGGTGGACTACATAAATGGTGGACTACATAACTGGTGGACTACATAACTGGTGGACTACATAACTGGTGGACTACATAACTGGTGGACTACATAACTGGTGGACTGGAAAACTGGTGGACTATATAACTGGTGGACTACATAACTGGTGGACTACATAACTGGTGGACTAACTGTTGGACTACATAACTGGTGGACTAACTGTTGGACTACATAACTGGTGGACTAACTGTTGGACTACATAACTGGTGGACTAACTGGTGGACTACATAACTGGTGGACTAACTGTTGGACTACATAACTGGTGGACTACATAACTGGTGGCGGAGTGGAGACTAAATATATGTATCTAATATGATAAATGTAGAATTAATAGTGTGGGAATTAAAATTCTGCAGCCATTTGTAGGAGGGTAAGTGATTTATACAACACAGCGACGTATTTCTGTAAGAATTGTTTGTCTTATTTAGGAGGCGGCTTTATATATAAAATGAAGATGACACCGAGAGAGACATTAGAAGATCTTGATAAGTTGGAGTCGGAATTGTGGCTGGATGAATTTACCAGAGCCATCTTCGTGGAATTCACGGCTTACAATGTACCTAATAATGTCTACGCTGTAACCACATTCCTTGTCGAATTCCCCCCAACCGCATCAGGTTAAATATTTATTGTAACAAATAAATCTTTTACTTCTAAACTAAAAGGGACTGGGAATTTTTTTATACTTTCCTCTGACTACAATATTTCTGTGCTTTTGTTTTATTATATTTTATATCAGAGTTGGGTTCCAGTTTGTTTCATTTGCCAAGTTTTTATTGTTTTTTTTCATCCCATTTTTGCCCAATGTTTATAATGCTTGTGAAAACAAAGCGAGAAAGAGGAAAATGTAAATAGAAAAATATAAAGAGAAACATAATAGTGTTTCAGAAACAATTGTAGCTTTCAAAATGAACAAATTAATTTCCAGTTATTGGCAGTGTTGTAATTGTTTGTAAGTAAATTATTGAAAAGTACCTACATTTTTATTCCCCGCTTAGGTTTTCCATATTACCGAACTCTTCCTGTCAAACTGAAGTATGACTTTGCCGAAAAGGATATGTGGATGGCTGTATCTCTAGTTGCCATGGCAATACTGACGCTGATTATAATTATTCGGGAGGCCATTAAACTATCGGAAGATAAGAGAGATTATTTCAGACACGTTGCTAACTACCTGGACATGTTGATCATTGTAACATCCTTGGGTAGGTCCACCACCAGTCATCCACCTACTAAAATATAGTCATTTAGTAGGAAAATTATTAAAATATTAAGTTTACACTAAAATAATATATCAATTATCACTAAAATATATGAATTATCACTAAAAAGCAAAGCAAAAATTATAATAACCGTTATTCTAACCCAAACAATAAACGAAATTAAATAGAACAGGTTACAGTTATATTATTTTTTATGATAAAAAATTACATTAAAAAGTGATAATTAATGTGAATAGAAAGGGACCTCAGGACAAAAAGTCATTTAAAGGTTAAAGCAATTATTTGAATGAACAATAAATCTTATTAATTATTAGGTTATTAATTTACTTGTAATTGTTAATATTTACACTTACAGAAATAAAGTTATTTCTTATGTAGTGATACTATCAGTAAATCATAATTAGATGACACTTTCCATTTTTGAGTTTCCGCAACAACTTTTATTGAAGACTAATTATTGATTATTACCTGAAATATATGTGTATTTCAGCTTCTATTGGAATGTTTTTCTACCGGTACCAAATAACCGAGTCCCGACTCGATAAAATCGTTAAATCCGGCGGCCGCGACTCGCTAAATCTCACTTTCGTCGGTTTCGTACACGAATCCTTCCTCACAATGCTCGGATTCACTGCCTTCTTCTCAACACTAAAGTTTCTTGTTATTTTAAGGGTTAGTAATTATTTATTAATTGTAATAAAATAAATAATAATATCGGTAACATCATTGAAACCGGATTTATAAGTTAGTAATAAGTTCGACAGAGATAGAGCAATGCAGGATAGACATGGGGGGGGGGGGGGGGGGTCATTAACTCAAGAGGGAGGACCGGATTTTAAATATTTATTTTTTTAACTGCTGTTAATAATCGATAGCGTTGATTTGCACCACCGCTCACCGCATGCCGCTATTAACAGGTCTGTGGCCTTCGTGTATCATAACTACAAGCCAACTCAGCGAACAATCCTGATTGGTTGGGACGGGGAGCCCCTTATATACTTTAATGCTTTGTTACGGGATTATCCTTGTAGTAGATTTTTCACGCCTTCATAGGAAGCACTATATAGAAACACACTCCCTCGTGGTGATACTAATTTAAATATAGTATAATTAATTATTCCAATATTATCCCCATCCACACCCCTTAATTCAAACCTCCTATCATTGCCATCCAATATCCTAACGTCCCTCGCCCTTCACAATTACCTTCAACCACCAATATTAATCATAACTTGACGTGTATTTAACAGATCCTTGCTAAGGAAAGACCACCATTCTTAGCAAGGGGCTCACCTTTACTTCGCCTACTTTAGCTCGCGAAGCTGGGGTTTAGGAGCGTGGGTAGTTCCCGCTGCGAACAGAGCTTTTGGCCAACCAGCCCTCTAGTGCTTGCGTACTCGGCCCGTGTAGGCTCATTGGAGCGACCTTTGGTCAAACCTCTGAGTCGTAGGTCAAAGTAGCAGCTAACTTCCTGCCCTGCGTCAAATCGGTCCCACCCCGTTTTGACACAGAAAGTCCTATTGCCAAGTTTCCAATAGCATGGAGACGCATCAAGTTTATTACGATTTTTCACCACTATTTTTCTCTGTTAAGTATTTTAGCATAAGAAACGACTAAAATTTTCTATTTTATGTACTACATTTTGGTTACTATTATTTTTGATTGTATTATTTTTCGAGGCTATATTTTGGATCCTAACGGACCCAAAGCACCCCTCACCCGGTTTCTCTTTTTCCCTCTTCCCAGAGGTTTTTCTATGGTGTTACGTACTGAACACTTTTTATTCCAAGGAAGACATTAATAACATCTGGAAAATAGAAATCGCTGTGTATTAGTACTAACTTGAAATGGGATTACTACCTAACAAAGTCAAGGTAGTAATAGGGCCTCGCGACCAATCAGACGTAATCACGTGTTGCGCAATCTATAATATTGTCATACAGTGTATTATATTGTTTATCCATTGTGTATAGAGATGTACAGGTGTTAATCACTAGGTGAACCCCTAATATTGTAAGTAGCAGAGTCTTGTTAAGGGAAAGCTAAGTACATCGATTAGTAACATATCACTGCTGCTACTTAATGAGATGAATAGCCAGGCAACAGCTAATTAGAGCTTACATAAGTTAGCACATACATTAACCATGTTAGCTGCCCCAATGCAAGCCCTTTGTACTTTAATTGTTGATTCATTGCTGCAGTAATCGCATCCATGTCCATAATTATTACGAAGAAAGATTGACTTATATTTTTCAACCTGTGTGGTGCCACTGCCCCGCACAAGCCTGGCCTTGGGGCATTAGCTAGTTATCTATCTGCATTATATTTACTATTATAAAGAGTTAATTGTATTTAATTTATTTATCAAGCACGTTAAGTAAAAACCTTACCGGTAGTAGCGAAACATACCGATCAGCTGGCTGCTGTCAGCTGATCACTGATTGCATGCAACGTCTAGGTCTTGTTGCTTTTTAGTTTTTTACATACTTTGGCACTGACATACCTACCGGTAAGGTTTTTACTTAACGTGCTCGATAAATAAATAAAATACAATTAACTCTATATTATTGGATTTTCAAGCTTCTACGCCAATTTACTATTATTTATTTACTATTATACTGCTTATTAACGGATGTAGGACAATTCGGTCCCGGACAATTCGGTCCCGGACAATTCGGTTCCAAAACACTAAAAAATGGGACCGAATTGTCCGGGACCGTATTGTCCGGGACCGAATTGTCCTAGGACCGAATTGTCCGGGACCGAATTGTCCGGGACCGAATTGTCCTGCTTCCCTTATTAACAATATTATGCGGAAGTTAAAAACGAAACCTGCGGAGTTTTTCCCTAAGATCAAGAACTATTTGAACCCCTTTGTCCGTAAATATACGGGTTAACAACAAACTCCGCTTGTCATCTATGCTCAAACAACTCACGACAAGTCTACTACCCTAGATCACATGGCATGCTTTATATTATTTTGACACTACCGTGAGACTCAGAGAGCTCAACATTGGGTGGTGGTTATGAAGAAATCATTCAGTTGCCTCAGTAACTTTATATTTACGACACTTTTGCACACCTAATATTTGGTAATAAATTTGTTTGTAATTTTATTTACTTCTTGTCTGTTGTTTTTTTGTTCAGTTCAACGCCCGTATTACCATGTTGTCTCGAACTTTATCCCATGTGAGTCACGAGGCAGTCGGTTTTGCTTTGTGGTTCTTTATCATATTCGCTGGATTCTGGGCCGTTGCCTACCTGTTGTTCATGGGGCGTCTTCTGCGGTTCCACACAATACCAGCCTGCGCCCAAAGCCTTCTAAGCACCTTACTTGGTAAGAGCAAATGTACAGTCTTCTTAGCACCTTACTTGGTAGGAACGAATAAAAGAGTCTTTCCTCTAGCACCTCTACTTGGTAAGAGCAAATACATAGTGTTCTTAGCACCTTACTCGGTAAGTGAAAATACTCTTAGCCCCCATTTGGTATGGGCCATTACGGAGCCTTATTATCAATTTACTTGGTAAGAACTAGTCCTTCTTCCTCAGCACCCTACTTGGTAAGAGCCAGTTCATCTTCCTCAGCACCCTACTTGGTAAGAGCCAGTCCATCTTCCTCAGCACCCTACTTGGTAAGAGCCAGTTCATCTTCCTCAGCACCCTACTTGGTAAGAGCCAGTTCATCTTCCTCAGCACCCTACTTGGTAAGAGCCAGTTCATCTTCCTCAGCACCCTACTTGGTAAGAGCCAGTCCATCTTCCTCAGCACCCTACTTGGTAAGAGCCAGTTCATCTTCCTCAGCACCCTACTTGGTAAGAGCCAGTCCATCTTCCTCAGCACCCTACTTGGTAAGAGCCAGTCCATCTTCCTCAGCACCCTACTTGGTAAGAGCCAGTCCATCTTCCTCAGCACCCTACTTGGTAAGAGCCAGTCCATCTTCCTCAGCACCCTACTTGGTAAGAGCCAGTCCTTCTTCCTCAGCACCGTACCTGATGGTAAGAGCAGTACACAGTCATCGTGTGGCTTTCCTTAATAACAGCTAGCCTGTATTTCCTTAACTCACTTGGTGTGTCTGAAACTGGAAGTTGTAAATTAATTTAATTTGCAGGTAAATTTGAATTCAATGAAATGGCTTACGTTACCCCGGATATCGGTAGAACATTCTTCTTGCTCTACACATTCACAATGAACGTTATTGTCATCAACTTATTTGTTGCTATCCTTAACGAGAGTATTAGCGTGGTAAGTTTAATACCGGTACCATTTTTACCCTCTAAACGATATAATATTTTGTAATATCTAAGCTCATGTTTGTTTCTCCATAAATGCGATAAAAAATTCAGAAATTTGTGTTTTTTTATGTTTAAGGATGCTAAGGGGCTTTCAGAATTTTAGATTCAAACTTCGAATCTTAGGGTGGGATATTTTCCACATTGATTATTGCTGCACTAAATACATCTTCATTGTTCAGATTTGCAGTTCGTTACTTTTCTTTCATTATTAAATCCAACTGTTATTGTTATTATTTATACCCAAAAGGTGAAAGGCAACCCGGTTATTAACGAGTACAATATAGTTAATTTCATTATGAATCGATTTGGCAAGTTTGTCTCAATGGTTCGCCCACGAAGGATATTTCCAAAGGTTAAGAAAGACTCCGGAAATTTTACTACAGAAGAACTGAAGGAGCGTGTGGAAGAATTCCCCGACAAAGTATACAAACTGGTGGACGCGTTAGTCTAATACATTATTTATAATTTATTTTAATTTCAGTGTGAAATACGCCGTGAACCAATGATCATTGGCTAATACAAACAAATATCTTTATACGGTAAGATCGGAACAAATTGAGAAACCACCTTAACTGATCGGGCTAAGTCATGATGTTGAAATGTACTGTGCATGTGAATGTGTTGAGTTAATGTGAATCCATATTAAGTGGTAAAAAACTTGAACAGGCAATCTTGAAAAACACATAATTTTAAATTCCCGCAAATTTTTGGTTCTTTCTTTACTTGTCATCGCAAATATGATTAGTTGTTACCATAGTAACACAACACGTGGGGTCAACACGAGAGGACTCTGCCCCTTTTCGGGATCCGAACCTACTATTAAAAATGATAATTATTATCTCCTTACATGATATATATTTATCATTGTGCAATTAATTGAAGATACGAAAATAAATCATTATAACTTCACTATAAGGCTCTAGTTTCATAGCCACCGTCAACTACGGTGTTACTATCTCAGCTACTTATCTTTATCTACTGTATATTGTTACTATTTAATTATTTGTGTTCGGATCACTCAGCTTTGCTGCACTTTTCACTCACCACTAACTTTCGTAACAAACAACCAACCATGATAAGCACAATAAAGTGATACTTTACTCATAAGTTCTATGTTCAGTAGTTTATATTGTCTTTTTCATGGTATTTATTTCATATAGATTAGGGTACCTCTACCTACTGTCCCAAAAACCCAATGTTTGATTGTGGAAAAATGTATTTCTAATTATCTTTATATTTGACGGAATTTTTTTTTAAATATTTTATGTATTTTCCATAATTTTATTGTCTTTCTTCACCGTTTTTGATGTGATAGAATTATATTTGATTTCGGCTTAAGTGGCTGTTTCGTGTTTATTGTTTTATAGAATTGAACGAGTTTATGGTCAGGAAATGGAAGAGTTTGATCTCATAGTTCCCTCGCCAGACCAAACATTGGACCGTGGACCGAGTAGAACAGAGTCGGCAAACGGAATCTACTAGAGTGTTCTGGGACCCGGTAGAGATGTCTGGTTACTCTGTAACTGCTAACAACTACATATATGAATAAACACTGGTCATTCTTTTATTTACTAAAAAATAAAACTATAAAGCTTCAATCGATATATTTAATAGCATCCTGTGTTTCTTTTGATGTGTCCTCTTCTCCTCCTCTAACTAGATTCTCAGTAAGAAATATAATGGTCGTAATATAGAGTGTTAACTTAAATTTCCTTTTGAGCTTTTTTGTGCAATAATTGTGCCATAATTTTCATTTCATTAACTACTGTATGTTTGTTTCCCTTATAAATCATTTATGATATTCATTAAGTCAAAAGTTATAATTTTGTCATCAAATCTGATTAAATCAGATAGGGGGGGGGGGGGGGGGGGGGGGGGGGACTGGACGCAATAAAAAGTCATTCCTCTCCAGGGAAAAATGGACGCAAATAACAGATGATTACTCTCAAAAATAAAACTGTAACGTGTTCTATTGTGTTTAGTTTATTGTTTTGGGTTAAAATAACGTACCACTGTAACCTAAAGCCACTGTACCACTGTACCACTAAATTGAGAATTTAACATTGAGGCGGGATATTAATTCGCCAAGGCGGGTTTTTCGTCGAGATTCCCCCCCCCCCCCCTGTCTCGATTGAATTGATAACTACAGCTGATGGATCTAGTAGCTACAGGCCGAAAATACGTAGATCGCAGACTAAACCAAATTTGTGGATCGTCAAGGGATTATCGGTTATGAATTAAACAGCTGTATGTTAGGGGTTGATGACCTCCGCTGATAGTTGTTTCAGTCAATAATTTATATAATTCTAATTCTTGTTTGTTGCTGCAGTCCCCACTAGAGCTACAGTAGTGATAGCTATATAAACATTACCTAATTATCTATCAACCTATTGCTGATCTATTACCATATCACCCTATCTGGCGGTCTGGCTCAATAACTAATTCTAAATCGTATATGAACGAATTTTCTTTCTATTGTATTTGCTTATAGCATATGGCCCTTTCAGTCAGACGAGCTCTTTGGTCGTTCAGGAATTCAATGGAATGTCGTGATACTGACGGACATGATATTCACCTGGTCACCTATCGGGGTGTAACAGCGATAAATATGATCCAGTTACAGTTACAGTCATGTATGTTTCATGTTACAGTCATGTATGTTTCATGTTACAGTCATGTATGTTTCATGTTACAGTCATGTATGTTTCATGTTACAGTCATGTATGTTTCATGTTACAGTCATGTATGTTACAGTCATGTATGTTACAGTCATGTATGTTTCATGTTACAGTCATGTATGTTACAGTCATGTATGTTACAGTCATGTATGTTTCATGTTACAGTCATGTATGTTTCATGTTACAGTCATGTATGTTACAGTCATGTATGTTACAGTCATGTATGTTTCATGTTACAGTCATGTATGTTACAGTCATGTATGTTACAGTCATGTATGTTTCATGTTACAGTCATGTATGTTTCATGTTACAGTCATGTATGTTACAGTCATGTATGTTACAGTCATGTATGTTTCATGTTACAGTCATGTATGTTACAGTCATGTATGTTACAGTCATGTATGTTTCATGTTACAGTCATGTATGTTTCATGTTACAGTCATGTATGTTTCATGTTACAGTCATGTATGTTTCATGTTACAGTCATGTATGTTTCATGTTACAGTCATGTATGTTTCATGTTACAGTCATGTATGTTACAGTCATGTATGTTACAGTCATGTATGTTTCATGTTACAGTCATGTATGTTACAGTCATGTATGTTACAGTCATGTATGTTTCATGTTACAGTCATGTATGTTTCATGTTACAGTCATGTATGTTACAGTCATGTATGTTACAGTCATGTATGTTTCATGTTACAGTCATGTATGTTACAGTCATGTATGTTACAGTCATGTATGTTACAGTCATGTATGTTTCATGTTACAGTCATGTATGTTACAGTCATGTATGTTACAGTCATGTATGTTTCATGTTACAGTCATGTATGTTACAGTCATGTATGTTACAGTCATGTATGTTTCATGTTACAGTCATGTATGTTACAGTCATGTATGTTTCATGTTACAGTCATGTATGTTACAGTCATGTATGTTACAGTCATGTATGTAACAGTCATGTATGTTACAGTCATGTATGTTACAGTCATGTATGTTACAGTCATGTATGTTTCATGTTACAGTCATGTATGTTTCATGTTACAGTCATGTATGTTTCATGTTACAGTCATGTATGTTTCATGTTACAGTCATGTATGTTTCATGTTACAGTCATGTATGTTACAGTGATGTATGTTACAGTCATGAATGTTACAGTCATGAATGTTACAGTCATGTATGTTACAGTCATGTATGTTACAGTCATGAATGTTACATTAACTTTAAGGTAAACACTAGAGTCTTACAACCTTTAACTACAAAAAAAATATAGAATCAGGACATTAAGCCCAAAATACCTTCCAGACCCTAAGGCCATCAAGGAACACAAAACAAAACAAACAAAAAACACAAACAAAAGTTTTTTTTTGTAGTTAAAGGGTGTAAGACTCTAGTGTTTACCTTAAAGTTAATATATACATCACAACCCCCTGTTAGTCAGTATGTCGGTACATTCAATTATCACATATGAATGTTACAGTCATGTATGTTACAGTCATGTATGTTACAGTCATGTATGTTACAGTCATGTATGTTACAGTCATGTATGTTACAGTCATGTATGTTACAGTCATGTATGTTACAGTCATGTATGTTTCATGTTACAGTCATGTATGTTCTGTTGAAAAAATATTAGATTGTAGATTGGAGTAAAATATCAATTCTCCCAAGATGAGCCCCACACCCACAGCACATAATGAATGGAACAGTAGGCTAGTGATAGAGGTACAATGATTACCAAATCAACTAACTGTTTACCCCATCTGGCTCAATAAATTACTTGTAATTAATGTACGGTGTGTGTGCTACAGTAGCTAATTGAAAGTGGACTTTGAATTAACATTGTATTGTATATTATTTAAGCATATGTAGTGTATGTATGTTGTTTATACAGTAGGCCTACACAGCATGTGCTTTACAGTACACTTTCCCTTGATGTGGTGGGGATTGCATTTGGGGTACAGTTACGGCCTTACGGGGGAGTACACACCCCCCCCCCCCATCAATGTGAAAGTTTCAAATATTTGTTTTTTATTTAATCGATAGCAGAATTTTAATGTGGATTTCAAATCTGAAAACCGCTTAGCGAGACCTCTTTTAGTTCTCGAGTTATCGCTGTTTTCCGTATGACGTTCTGTCCGTCAAATTGTAAGAAAGACAGACAACCGACAGAGAGACTAGATTCCATCAAACCGTAAAACTGGCAACGGAAATCAAATCAGCTACCCCGTAAACCCCCGTAATGAAAGTTTTAGCTCAGTGGTGTGCTTCCTTCGTGCCAGAAGTGATTAACCAACCAGACCACACAGATGGCACAGACAAATAGTTGCTTGGGCAGCCACCCAACATCGAGGTCAGCCCTACAAGGAAAATATATGACAAGACACTACCTATAGAAACAGGGGACTTCACACCTTCTGAACTACAAAAAAGCATTAAAAGCATGTCCAATAATAAAGCGAGTGGATTAGATGAAATCCCAGCGGAGGTATGGAAAACCGGAGTGCTAAACAGACCATTATTGAATGTTTGCAACCGGATGTTAAAAGGGGAAAAGCCACCACCAATTTGGACTAAAGGTCAACTAAAGCCTCTCCCCAAGAAAGGAGACTTCGGTATACCAACAAACTATCGTGAGATCTGTCTGATTGTGGTAGCTGCCAAAATATACAATAAAATGATTCTATATAGGATTAGGCCTCACATAGAGAAACTACTGCGTAAGAGCCAAAACGGATTTTGACCAAATAGATCAACAATAGTTCAGATACTTGCACTACGGAGACTGATTGAAGGAATTAAGTTAAATAATCTCCCCGCAGTCATGACTTTTGTGGACTTCAATAAGGCATTCGACTCCATCCATAGAGGTAAATTGGTTGAAATCCTAAGAGATTATGGAATACCAGAAGTAATTGTTGCTGGCATTGGATTGTTATATTGTGACACAGAAGCACAGGTACTCTCACCAGATGGTGAAACTGGGTTTTTATCAATTCTGGCTGGCGTACTGCAAGGTGACACATTAGCACCATTACTATTTGTAATTGTGCTGGATTACGCAATGAGGACGGCCACAAAGGGTGAAAATCTGGGATTCACACTTCAAGAACGCAGAAGTATGTAGTAGATATCCGGCAACTACAATCACAGACACCGACTTTGCGGATGACATCGCCCTGCTCTCTAATACGCTAGCAGATACACAACTTCTACTGAATAAAGTGGAGAGGGCTGCTCATGAGGTTGGATTGTATATAAATGCTACCAAGACCGAATTCATGACTTTTAATGTTGATGGAAACTTGACAACCATTGATAATAATCAACTAAGGAAGGTTGACGACTTCCAGTACCTGGGATCATGGATAGAGAGTAGCAAAAAGGACATAGAAGTTAGGAAAGCAAAGGCTTGGGTAGCTCTATCAAAAATGGAAACCATCTGGAAATCAGATCTTAAGTTATTTCGAGCCACAGTGGAAATTGTATTTTTATACGGGGGTGAGACCTGGACACTGACTTGAATAACGAATACTACTACTAAGTCGAGCGAACTCGGACAGTGGAATTGAGATCCTTCCAGGCTTCCCGATTCTCCATAGTTGTCGCAATTTCTCGTCGCGATTCTCTCAAGTTCAGTATCCCTTTCAAGTTGATCTATATATGTTATGGCCGGTCGTCCACGACTACGCTTTCTATGAGTTGGTTGCCAGAAAAGTAGATCTGGTATGACCTCGTCTTTACTTCACCAGCAGTGCACACTGAATCTTAATCTGCGTTTATGGAGGGTGGTTGATACAGGTGGTATTGTACCATAAAGCTCGGCATTTGTCATATGTTGTTTTCAGCTGATGTTTAGGGCTGCCCTTAGTAGTCTTGTGTAGCAACCATCAATTCGTTGTTCAAGTGATTTAGTCAGTGTCCAGGTCTCACCCCCGTATAAAAATACACTTTCCACTGTGGCTCGAAAGAACTTAGTCTTCAGGTGCCTGGGGAGATCTGATTTCCAGATGGTATCCATTTTTGATAGAGCTACCCAAGCCTTTGCTTTCTTAACTTCTATGTCATTTTTGCTACTCTCTATGCCATGATCCAAGGTACTGGAAGTCGTCAACCTTCCTTAGTTGATTATTATCACTGGTTGTCAAGTTTCCATCTACACTTATAAGTCATGATGAGAAGGACATGAGTTGTGTATCTGCTAGCGTATTAGAGAGCAGGGCGATGTCATCCGCAAAGTCGGTGTCTGTGATTGTAGTTGCCGGATATCTACTACTTCTGCGTTCTTGAAGTGTGAATCCCAGATTTTCACCCTTTGTGGCCGTCCTCATTGCGTAATCCAGCACAATTACAAATAGTAATGGTGCTAATGTGTCACCTTGCAGTACGCCAGCCAGAATTGAGAAAAACCCTGTTTCACCATCTGGTGAGAGTACCTGTGTTTCTGTGTCACAATATAACAATCCAATGCCAGCCACAATTACTTCTGGTATTCCATAATCTCTTAGGATTTCAAGCATTTTACCTCTATGGATGGAGTCGAATGCCTTATTGAAGTCAACAAAAGTCATGATTGCTGGGAGATTATTTGACTTAATTCCTTCAATCAGTCTCCGTAGTGCAAGTATCTGAACTATTGTTGATCTATTTGGTCAAAATCCGTTTTGGCTCTTACGCAGCAGTTTCTCTATGTGAGGCCTAATCCTATATAGAATCATTTTATTGTATATTTTGGCAGCTACCACAAGCAGACAGATCCCACGATAGTTTGTTGGTATACCGAGGTCTCCTTTTTTGGGGAGAGGCTTTAGTTGACCTTTAGTCCAAATTGGTGGAGGCTTTTCCCCTTTTAACATCCGGTTGCAAACATTCAATAATGGTCTGTTTAGCACTCCTGTTTTCCATACCTCCGCTGGAATTTCATCTAATCCACTCGCTTTATTATTGGACATGCTTTTAATGCTTCTTTGGGGTTCGGCAGGTGTGAAGTCCCCTGTCTCTATAGATATTTTCCTTGTAGGGCTGACCTCGATGTTTGGTGGCTGCCCAAGCAAGTTGCTGAAGTGATTTTTCCACTTCCCCACACGTTCTTCGGGACTATCGGCTTTGAGGCGCCCCTTTGCACAACTTTTCCGACCAGATTTCTCATTCACAGTTTGCCAGGTAAGTCTTGATTGTTGCTGTATGTGAGCAGTTGTAATTGCTTCAATTTTATCCTGTATGTACTTTTCCTGTCTGATGTTGTAGGCCAATTTAAGATAGTCCTTAGCTTTCTCAACCTTGTTAATGTTTTTAACCGAACAACCTTGTTGGTTGTTCGGTTTTAACTTTGTAGGCTATCTTAAGATCTTCTCTCTTACAAGTAACCTCAGGTCAGGTCAGGTATTCTAGGTTATTGATCAAGAAAACTTGCCACTTCCATGCAGCATAAAGGAGGTGCCACCTGTAGCTGCATAGACCCTCTTACTAGGGCAAATCTGGTCCTGTAACTACGACCCCCTTCGTTCTGGGATAAGGACGCCCTTGGTCCTCGATTAAGGACCCATATACTTGGCTGCTTGGCCAACTGATCCCACCCGAACAATACGGATTCCTCCCCGGTCGCTCTACGAATCAAGCTATATCAAAACTCCTCTGCGATATAGCATCAGCGTTCCGCTCGAGTCGCCGCGAAGAACGGATCGTCTACGCGGCATTCGTCGACTTCCGAAAGGCGTTCGACTTTGTAAGCCGTGCCAAGCTACTCCATAAAATATATGCCCTCGGTATCAAAGGAAAGACATACGATCTCGTAAAGGAACTACTAGATAATTACATCCGGGTTTATGATGGCCTACGTTTCTCGAATATAATCCACCAACTCCGTGGTGTCCTTCAAGGGGACTGCCTCTCTCCGACTCTTTTCATCATCTTCATTGCGGATCTGGCGTCAGCCCTCCGTAACTCTGTGGCTCTCCTTAAATTTATATTCTACGCAGACGACCTAGTGTTCTACTCCTGCAACAAACTCGAAATCCAATCTGCACTTGACGTCCTCCAAACCTGGTGTGTCGCTAATGGGATGGAGGTGAACCTCACCAAAACAAAAATGGTAAAATTCCGCAAAGGCAGCCGCATTGCACGCAGCGACCACTTCACTTACAACAACCGCGAAGTTCAACTCGCCAGCCACTACGAATATCTCGGAGTCACCTTCCAGTCCTCACTATCCTTCTCTCTCCACCTCAAACAGAAAAAAGAAAAAGCTTATTGCATCATCGGTTCCCTTAAACACATCCACCTCTTGTCTGTAGAAACTGGAATTAAAATTTTCAACTCAAAAATATCTCCAATGATAACATACGCACTACAAATAATCTCACCACATCTCTCCCTGCAAAATGTGAAAGATATCGACAAAGTAAAAACGACCCACGTAAAACGAATGCTTCGACTACACAGCTCTGCTTCCTCGACTCTTGTATTAAAATTGGCAGGGGAAAAATCATTCATCAAAGCCCTCCTAGAGACCTCCCTGTATGCGTTTAACCCAGAAGTTATCCGAAACTACCGGTCGTACCGCTCCGAACGCGAGGAGAATTTCGTTAACGAGGGATACTCCCGCGGTCCAGCATTCCAAACCTCGGTTTGGAAGACTCATGGCCAGACTAACAGGCATGTTGTCACCCGGACGACAGCCCACGGATTCCACTTTAAAGTCTGCAACAACTCCGTTCCCTTCCATGCCTTAACCCCGGAATGCCATTGCAAGTTCTGCAAACTCTCCTGCAGTGACCGCTACCACATACTTTCCTGCAACCTCTGCCCGCCGCTGTCAGTACTCGCCGCAAACTAACCACAACGCCCCCCCCCCCCCCCCCCGTCTCCCCTCGCATATTACTGTACTTTTATATACTGTACTGTATTGGTATATGTTTTTCTATTGGCTGATTGGTATACTGTATCTCATATTTACCCCGCCCGGGGTGTATCTATTAATATATATATATACTTGGCTGCAGGGGTACAGTATATGGACTGGCCAGGCAGATGGTGATCTACCAATACCAACAGTCAGGAGTAGAGTGTTCTCATGTTCACTCTGAGTGCACTTCACTGCGACCTGCACCTGGCGGCAGGGGTACAGGGCATGACCCAGAAGATGAGCTGCACAGCCAATGGTGGGTTATGTGCGCCAGAGTAGATATGGGTGATGGGCCTCATATCTGACTCCACTGCGACACCCACCCTGTGGAATGGCAAACCAGGGTGTGGTATTTGCCCCGAGAGCTGACTCGGCAAAAAAGCACCCCCCAACCCCCACTATGGATTACATTAGTAATGCGGAGGTCCGGCCACTAGAGGCCAGTGGAATGACCGGACACAATCAGCCTCTCAGGCGTCAGTTATCTCCTGACCGGCGGCCTGTCTCACACCCTACTGGAGAGAGACTGGCAAACAATTCTTTGAGTCCCTTTCCTGATGACCTTTCTGGCCCAAACCCTGGGTCACCAGGGAGGCCAGATTGTGAGGGGGAGGGAGAGGGATTCTGGAGTTGGAGGCTACTCTCATGTTCCACCCCGACCAACAAAGCCATTGGTGAATCTGAGGCAAGTCACTAGACTAGCCTCAGTAAACACCCTAACACTCGGGTCCCCAATGCGACAAGGTGAGCTGACTGCAGATAAGCTTTCTCTTAGTGCAGTGGGTGTTCAAGAGCACCGAATGCAGACTGGACAGACTGATGAGGTTCTGATTAAGGACATGGGGGCGGTTGATCCAGCTTCACACTACAGCTGAGCAACAGGTATGAGGTTCTTGCCTCTGAGGCGGCAGATCACTGTGAGGGATATACTGCCTTCACAGAGGCAGTTAAGTTAGCAGCTGCAGAAACAGTTCCTGTATACCCTCGAAACAGGAAACGGGCCCCCTGGACTGACAACAAAATTCAGAAGTGCCGAAATGACCTCTACAAGGCGCAGAAAGAGTCCTGTCTCAAACAGACTACAGCGGCCAACAATGCAGTTAAGGCTGCATCTATGTCCCTGAACAGGCAGTACTCTGTTAATTTACAGGAGCTAATAAACCAACAGGTTGATGCTATCAATGATGCTGACGACAACAGGCAATCATCCCAGGCATGGAAATCGATCAACTTGCTTACTGGTCGGAAAAGCCAACCAATCACTAAGGTTAAGGCTGAATCACCAGCCGATCGCCTCAATGGTTGGAAGGCCCACCTTGAAAACCTCCTCAATAATGACAGGGTATTGCCTGATAACTTTATAGAAGTAAAAATGTCTGAGTCTGTATTCCCAGATATTCCCATTGGTGATATCTCCTTTGCAGAAGTCAAGGCTGCTGCAAAGAGCATTAAGACCAATCGTGCCAGTGGAGTAGATGGTGTTCCCCCTGAGGTCTTTAAAATACCGTTTAAAGCTCATCTATCCCATCATAGTAGACATGTACCGAACAACAAGTGTCCCACAAGAAACGAAAACAAATAAGTTGGTGCCAGTACCCAAGAAGGGAAACCTAACACTCTATGGTTCTTTTCGGTGAATCTCATTAATCTCGATTGCTGCAAAGCTATACAATAGAATTCTATTAAATCGCATCAGGGATCCCATTGAGAGACTGCTCCGTGGAAATCAGAATGGGTTCCGTAAAGGTCGTGGGACCATGGAGTCCATTTTGGCACTTAGAAGGATAATTGAAGAGTTATCAAAAAAGAAAGACAGGCATCTGGCTGTTATCTTTGTTGACTTCTTCAAGGCCTTTGATTCAGTTTCTCGCTCACGTATGTTCAGCATACTTTCATTATATGGGATTCCTGATGAAGTTATTGCAGCAATCAGATCAGTATACGATGGTTCGACAACATTTGTGTCTACTGTTGACGGTGACACAGAACCATTTGAAGTGTTATGGGGCGTCCTCCAGGGAGACACACTTGCATCATTCTTGTTCATAATTGTTGTTGACTATGTTCTACGCATGTCCTTGGATCATCATAATGATGATGGGGTGATGATAACTCCACCTACTGGCTCCAGAAGTCGAGGAAATCCTGCCAAGTACCTAACTGATCTCGACTTTCCTGATGACTTAGGAGTACTCTCCGAATCACTAGAGGGAGCCCAACGGCTCCTCAGCTCATTAGAACATGCTGCTTCAAGTGTTGGTCTTTTTATTAACTCCAGAAAGACCAAAATCTCTGATAGTTAACTTTAAAATTCCTCAGCAAGTACTGATCGGATGAGCATAAGCTCAAAGGATGGTATGCTTGAGCATGTGGATGACTTCTGTTGTTACCTGGGATCATGGATCCGGAAGTCAGGTGAGGACCTTCGAATACGTAAGGGAAAGGCATGGACAGCCTTGAATAGGCTTTCTAGGATTTGGAAGTCACCGAGAATTAATCGGAAACTTAAGGTCCGATTATTTAGAGCAGCAGTAGTTCCAGTACTCCTCTATGGGAGTCCATGCTGGGCTCTAACTGCTGAGGACACCAAATCTCTGGATGGCATATTCACAAGAATGCTACGCCGGGTTCATTGTGTCAAGTACAAGGCACACATCTCCAACCAGACACTATATAACATCGGAGGTGTCTCATTGGTTCCCCCAAGCTTGACTCTAGAACAAAATCGCCTCCGTTTTGCAGGACATTGCTTTCGCCGTGAGGACCAGCTTGAGACGCATCTTAAAGGACACTGGCCTTGAAGATGCGGATGAACTAGCAAATGTCATGGGTTATAGGGAGTTGTGGCGGCGCAATTTTGTCGACAAGCCGGCACAGTATTCTTAAAAATGCAGCTGCAATGCAGCATGCCGATCCTAGTAGTAGTAGTAACCTCAGAGTTTTGCCATGGCACATACTGTTTTCGTTTAGGTTTCTGGGGGATATGCCTCTTAGCTGATTCCTTGTGGGCTGTTATTATATTCTGGTATATTGAATCGGTGGACTGGTCTTCATCCATTGACTGGAGTGCTTCAAAGCGGTTTTGAACTTCTACTGTATAAGCATCCTTTACTGCAGATCTGTCAGTTCTGAGTTTCTCCCAGTCATAATTGATTTGCTTGCTTGTCCATTAGTTTGCTGGCTCTCAAACTGAGTCTGATCTCTGCAGTCACAATTCTGTGGTCCGAACCAATTAGGTTGAACGAGCTGTATGCCTCGCAGTTGATCATGCTGTTTCTCCACTTTTTGTTTATAAGGATGTAATCCAGTTGTGCTTATGGTTCCATTAGGGTATTGAAAGGTCCATAGCTTCCCCTTACTCTTTTCGAATGTGGTGTTTGTTGGTATCAATTCACATTCTTCCATTAGGTCTAAAAGTAAGTACTATTAGAACATTTCTATTAGAACTGGTGTTATATGTGTAATCCTTGATGTCTTCTGGGCCAATTTGAGCATTCAGGTCACCAGCAATGACTTTAACATTGTGTTTCGGAATGTCTTTTATAAGTCCAGTCAGATCTTCATAAAACTTGACTGCTTGTTCTGGCTCTGAGGCATTGGTTGGACTGTAGCAACATATTACTGTTGTCTTGGGATTCCCCACAAATGTTGCTATCATAACCCTGGAATTTATAGATTCGATGTTGTTTAGGGTCTTAAGTGCAAATGGACTTAGCAGAATTCCTACTCCTCCAATTGATGCATTGGCCGAGTTTCTTACTGCTGAGCTTGTTACTAACGTCCATCCATTTCCAATGTCATTGTACTTCATGGCAGTGTCTTCATGACAAATCCGATGTTCTTGGATGCAGATGATGTCGATGTTACATTCCATTGCTAGAGCGACCTTGTCACCCTGTTTGTTATGTGCTTTTCAGCGTGCGTGCGTTAATTGTAGCAATCTTTAGTGTCTTTTTACATTTCAGCAGGTTGGTTCTTCTTTCTTCTGTTCCAGTAGCCAATTTATCGACCCCAGCCTGGTGTACCACTGAGGGACGCGGTTCTTGTTGACCCGGGCGACGACCGAGCCGGTATTTCTCCTGGAGGGTTCTCATACTCATATCTTTCAGTTGCGGGGGTAAACCGCTTGTGGTCGCAACTCCTACAAGCGTCTTCGCAGTAGGTCGCCGTTGGTTGATTACCTTCCGCCGACCTTGTCAGCATGTCTAGCCGTTGGTTGATTACCTTCCGCCTATCCATGGCCTACAGCCCTGCTGCCGACTGTATGGGTCCTTTTGTTACACTCTGAGCCAAGTGTGTCTCCTGGGTTAGGTTACGTAACACTGGTAGAGGAGCATCCACCATCCAGTATAGACAGAGCGGGGCGTGTATCATCTCTATTGCAGATGCGCACTCAAGCCTTTGCCTTCAATGGTGCCCTAGGCGCTATAGCCCTCAATGACTTATTTAGTTGACGGTTAGTTGACGGTGATTTATCTCGTTAGAATAACGAATTGATGGTTGCTACACAAGACTACTAAGGGCAGCTCTAAACATCAGCTGGAGACAAAACATGACAAACGCCGAGCTTTATGGTACAATACCACCTGTATCAACCACCCTCCGTGAATGCAAATTAAGATTCAGTGGGCACTGCTGGCGAAGTAAAGACAAGGTCATACCAGATCTACTTTTCAGGCAACCAACTCATGGAAAGTGTAGTCGTGGACGACCGGCCATAACATATATAGATCAACTTGAAAGGGATACTGAACTTGGGAGAAACGAAATTGCGACAACTATGGAGAATCAGGAAGCCTGGAAGGATCTCATTTCCTCTGTCCGAGTTCGCTCGACCTAGTAGTAAACTATCCTGTAATCTTTTCTGCCAACTAAGATAATAGGCCTATAGGATTTTTTGGTATTTTGGACATTGTTACAAATCGCCCAAGCCATCAATAGGCCTACTGGATCCAAATAATAATAATTGTCGCCGACTCCGTGACACGTTTTCGGTGAAGCTTGGCATGCGGTTCATATTGGGAAAATAAATTGTGCATGTCAGCATGTCCGTCCGTCTGGTGGTCCGTCTTGGGTCCGTCGTACTGTCGTAAATAAATGTTATGTAAATGTTAAGTAAATAAACGTGAGGTTCCACCTTGGTGTAGTGGTCGCATTGAATTCACATCTCCTGTAGGTCGTGGGTTCGATCCTCACATGGACCAGGGCAGTTTTCGTTTCGGTACGAATGCTTTAAAGGGACCAGCCAGGGCGCATCTCTGCCTTGCAAGTGGTAGCTAAATGAGTACTGGAGTTTCTTCTGGGGAGTAAAGTTCTGGGGGGACCGCACTGGAAATAAGTCGTCAGACTTTGTGCGTAATCCCTGGCCTAGTGGCCGAAGAAAATTTATTTTACTTTTACTTTTTAAGACAATTCTAAGTTTATGTGTCCATTTCAGAAAAAAAAGTATATGGGTACAGTCTTCTGCCATTAATGTCGATTTTTTATTTATACGTTTAGTTTATAACCACGATACAGTAAAATATAATGAATGACTCAATTATTTGCTTTGTTAATGGTGTGAGAAAAGATATTTTTGGAGACAAACAGAAGTCAACCCTTCTCAACTATCTACGTAATGAACTTGGATTGACAGGCTGTAAGCCTACATGCGAAACTGGACATTGTGGCGCTTGCAATGTTCTTGTTTCTAAGATTTACCCTGGTGGTGTAGATATAGAACATAGGATTGTGTCATCATGTTTATTCCCTTTAACACGATGCCATTTAGCTGCCATAACAACGATAGAAGGTCTAGGCACCACCAAGAAACCCCATCCCATACAACAGCGATTAGCATTATCACATGGAACACAATGCGGATACTGCAGTCCAGGGTTCGTTATGTCAATGTATGGGTTGCTGAAAAATAACCCTAATCCTGATATTATAGACATAGAAGATACACTGAGAGGGAATCTATGTCGATGTACAGGATACCGTCCTATTGTCGATGCATTTCAATCATTCACTGATGAATCTCAGCATTGTCAGAAATGCCCTCTTTATGACTCTGATGAGTACATGCCCTATTCAGAAGCATCAAATCCTGTTTATCCGAGTGAATTGTATGATTTATCAAAACAGCAAAAAGATGTATTATTAAATGGGCCTTTTGGTATTACATTTTTCCCTCTTTCATTAAATTCTTTATTAGATTTCAAAACTAAGCATGGATCAGCAAGATTCGTTGGAGGACAGTTAACCATGCTAAAACAATATGATGTGGATGTCGCCATTGCTACTGAATATGTAAATGAACTTGCTATGATTGATATAACTTCTGAAGGAATTTGTGTTGGATCTGCTGTTACTATTTCCAATTTGCGGTTACATCTTCAACGTTCTTGCAATCAAGATAAACAACCTTTACTTTGTAAATCTCTAATACAGGCTACAAATTCAATGAATAAAACGGTGAGGGAAATGGGCACTGTTATCGGAAATGTATTGGCCCCTAACCCTTCTTCATCTGATATTGTACCACTCCTTGTGGCTTGTGAGGCAACATTGGAAGTTTTAGATTGTGGAACAAAATGTAGACGGGTAGTTCCATTGAATACTGATTTTTACAAGATTGCCACTGCTTCCCATGTCTCGGATATGGAACTTGTTTTAAGTGTGTTTATTCCATGTTGTGAAGAATATGGTAACCTGTTTACTCATCGTCTTTGGCCAAAACCAACAAACACCCAATTTTCTCCTCTATCATGTGGATATAAGGTTGTACGGGATGCATCGAATACAGTAAAGAAACTGACCCTTGTGTATGGAGGCGTTAAAGGTGGCATTGTTGTACCTAGCCATGCACAATCTTTAGCAATTGGAAAACTATGGGATGAAAACCTCGTACATAGTGTTATTGATGATTTGAATGTAGAATTTGGGGATATGCTCCCTGAATATCAAGGATTTCTAGCTGGTGGGTTATTTAGAATGTTTTATGATTTTGTTAGTGATCAGGAGGATCACAAGTATTCAACAAATTCTATATTTCAATCGCATCAACATATCGGTGATTGGCATTCCAAGAGCAAATTTACAGGAAAACCTTTGGTGCACCATTGTGGGCTGGCGCATTGCACTGGTGAGTCGGTGTATGTAGGAGATTTGCCGAAATTAAGCAATGAATTACACCTTGCCTTTGTGACGAGTACTGAAGCTCATGCAAAGATTATTTCAGTCGACATTTCAGAAGCAAAGAATATGATGGGATTTGTGAGATATTTCTGTCACAAAGATGTCCCTGGACAGAATGATAATTCCGCAATAACTGTTTTTGCAACAGAAGAAGTTCATTTTGTTGGACAGGTAATTGGTTGTGTTGTAGCAACATCTGAAGTAGCAGCCAACATGGCTGCAAATTCTATTGTTGTATGTTATGAGATTCTTGATGCTGTAACCAACATTGAAGATGCCATTAAAGTAGAGTCATTTTATGGAGATCCGGATACTCAAGCTTTGGGGAATGTTGAAAATGGATTCAAGAGTTCTGAGCATATTATTGAAGGTGAACTCAAAATATGTTCTCAAAACCATGTATATTTGGAGAATATTGCTTGCTTATGTGTGCCATCGGGTGAAAATGATGAGATGACTGTCTATGCTGCTACACAAGATCTTACTAACACTCAGTCCTTTTTAAGTTCATTAATTGATATACCTAGAAATAAAATAGACATTAAGGTGAAGAGGCTTGGCGGTGGATTTGGTGGCAAACTTTCTAAGCCTCGTGTAGTGATTGGACCTGTAGCTCTGGCTGCTTATAAGCTTGGAAGGCCAATTAGGTATGCAATGAACAGAAATCAAGATTTTGAAATGCTAGGTAACAGGACACCAATTTTCTTTAAGTATAAGCTGGGGTGTAGTTCCAAGGGAAAAATAATTGCAGCAGAGGCATATATCTACTCAGATTGTGGTTACAAGCCAGGAACGAATGAATATCTATTTAAGAAAATGACCAGAAATATGGGTAATTGCTATAATATTCCTAATTACAAAATCGTAAATCATCTTTGCCTGTAAAAGCTTTTGTGGGATAACTGATACGTTTGCCTTTGCTGGCCAGTTCCCCCCCAGTCGCTAGAATACTCTCAAAGGGATTTATAACTAAAATAGTGCAAGCTACCAGCTTATTGGCTGATGTGCTGTACGGAGATATCTGGGCTCAGTTTAATCGGCCAACTAGCTTAGAGAGGTTGCCTTAGCCTTGCTGTCCGTATCGGCCAATAGAATTTGAGTGGGCGTTGATTTCGACCTATCCCAGAGCTACTGAACTGAATTTCCTATCTCACTGCTCATCCTCTATGTTGGACGGGAGCTTCGGGGAATAAGGGTAGTTGGTATACTCGTATAGTCATTCTAGTCATGTGATTTTATATGATTCTGTTGTTGTGTTCCCATTTTCGCCATAACACCGGCTTTTTGGGAAGAACTCTAGTAAAACTGCTTAAATTATCGAAAGTATAAACTGTTACCTAACTTAAATCACCTAACTAATCAATCTTAACTCACTATTAATCATATTGTTTGTACTGTTATTTACCGTCAGTTATTAATTGTATCTATTTGTTGATGGAAATATTGCTCTTTGGATAATACGGATAAATCACCCAAATTTCCCAATTTTCTTGATACACTACAGGTTAGAGAGACAGGCTATATATAACAATTGCGATTTATATTAATGTGGTGTGTATTGAATCTAATGTTATTTAGCAGACCCTACATGAGTCAATTGCTGCTCTCTTTATATGTGATCAAATATACTGACGGTCGGCAGAATAGTGTGCATGATTGTGATTGGTAACAAAGCATTTCCTAAAGAATGCGTTTTATACTTTAATCATAAGCAGTATCGTTGCGTTTAGTATAAGTCCTAGTTCTGTTTAAATAGATAGAGCGCCACGTCCTAAAGGAACTGTTAATATTTCCCGAAAGCCAATAATATCTGTCAGAAATTAATTATTAACGATCTATCGAATAATACAGTAGGTTTACACTGCAACCTTACACTGCAATAATAAAATTTAAGCAGCCGAATTCAGCCTCCCGGGTGTAGATCCATCGGGTGAATGATCGCGCATGGGCTGACTTCGGGTAATGTTTTGTGTATTAGCATAAAATATTGTCGTATGCTAAAGGTGTTTCAATTAACTAAAAGACATATAAATTTTGGCAGGTTAAACTGCTAAAGGTCTTCAAAAGCGCGAACAGTAACAGTTTAATATCTTATTGCAGTAGGCAATAAGGTTGCAAAATACCGTAGTGACCGGTAACCTGAACCGGTACTTCCGTAGGTCAGTAGGCCCAACTGCCAGAACCGGTACTGCTGTAGGTCCGTAGGTCCAACTGCCAGAACCGGTACTTCTGTAGGTCTGTAGGCCCAACTGTCCTAACCGGTACTGCTGTATCAGTACATTAGTATTATTCGAATTTGATTGGTGTATACCGGTAGGTCTTAGTACTTAATCAGGGACTGCAGCCCTGAATTTTTATTGAGATTTTATCTATTTCTGTCGGTTTTATTTCCTAGTAGGCTAATATTGAGCAGAAGGCGTGTGACCCTGCTCAGATTGTTCAGATAATTGTAGGCTGAGCTACTGTCTGACTGTTGTTGAGTTTGGAGAGATTACGGCGTGTGTAGAGTTTGTCTGATAAAGTGCCGTTAGTAAGTTGGGGCAGCCATATGCTGTAAGGTCAATCCCCTCTTAAAGAATAAGTCGTACTACCGTGTTAGAACGCATACTAACTAACAGTTTCAGAGTCTGCATATACTGTAGTTTATTTAGGCTTGATCGTAGTCTGCCAGTGTTTTAGCCTGTGTTTGTTTGTGTGGTCTGTTCAGGTACCGTAATAGTTATTACTCAAATATTTTGTAGGCTGGATTGTTGTCTAGCTATTTTTAGGTCTGAAGGGATTGCTGCGTGTGTAGAGTAGTCTGATAAAGTGCCGTTAGTAAGTTGGGGCAGCCATATGCTGTAAGGTCAATCCCCTCTTAAAGAATAAGTCGTACTACCGTGTTAGAACGCATACTAACTAACAGTTTCAGAATCTGCACATACTGTAGTTTGTTTAGGCTTGATAGTAGTCTGCCAGCGTTTGGTTTGTATTTTTGTTTGAGTATTCTGTACGGGTAGCGTAATATTTATTATTCAGAGTTTATGCGATTATTCGCAACATTCATGTCCCCAAGTTTATTCCTACAGTAATTGTGCTTGTTATACATACCGTTATAGTTAAACTAACCCCGGTACTACATCAGGGCTGCTCGGCGTAGGTAAAGACTGGAGATTTTGTGCTTCAGTCACTCCAGCAGATGCCGTGGTTCTTTTAACTGTTCAAGTATATTTAACTACTGATTATTTGTTATACCGGTACTTGTACCTAATTTAGGGTTTAGTGTACAGTGCTTTCCGGAATAATTAGTGTGGGCAGTATATTTGTGTTGTAAAGTGGTTGATAGGCACATTCGCTAGCTCTATTAACTTCTAGGTAGGAACACTCCGTGATACATAACGTAGTACCTATAGCGATACGGTTATAGGTCGTCAGGCGGTGGTATTTTCCTATCTGGACAGTGCAATATATTTACTACTACTTATTATTTCAAATACCGTAGTACCCTGTCCGTTGTAATAACCAGAATTCTAACCCTTTGTTAGGCTGGTTTGTAGACTTCCTGTAAAATTACCCTAAAAATTTCGTACGTAATATTTTGTTGTGTTTTAATTAGAGAATTAATCTCACCCATATCGTAAGTAATTTGTAGTATTAAGTAACTTAGGTAAATTAGAATTATCAGTTTTAGTGTCTCAATAAGTAACACTTCACTGAGAGCGCACAGCTTCTGTGTAGTGATTCCCCCAGAAATAATAACATTTATTTCAAATATTGACAAAAAACCCTTTTTAAACGGGTATATATCTATTATAAATCAACTCAAACGATTTATAAATAGTAGGCCTGCCAGACAACAACTAGGTCTCAATATCAGTTGGACTACTGCTTAAATAACCGTAATAAAGTAAGTTAAAGTATCCAAGTAACCTTTAAAATATTCAGAAATTCAATTATTCTAAAAATAATTGACATACCGGTACTGGCAATAGGCTTATTATATTTATTTCTATAAATTTGAGCTGAAATCATACCGGTACTCTGTAATTAATTCTAGTCCAGAATTATACTTATATACTATAAGTGTAAGCTGCATACCGGTATTCACGATAGGCCTATTATATATTTATATATATTTGTGCTAAAATTATATACCGGTACTCTGTGACAAATCTAGTCTGTAATAATACTTATATATATATTATAAGCATACCGGTATTCTAATATATTGTATATATATCACGTTACACTGAGTAACGGTATCGGTAATAAATCGCTAGGCTTGCGGTCATACTGAATTACCAGACTTGCTTTAACTGAAACTATAGTAGTAGACATTCAACTGTATAGCCAAACATGTCTGACACTCAGCAAAACCTGTCAGACAGTCTGATCGATACAACTATCTGTGACTCAGATAGGAGTGTGGAGCGAGTAAGAAAGGAGTTCAGCTCACCTCCTACTGCAAAAAAGGTCATCCCTCCAGTAGTATCAGACCCTAGGCTAATCCACCATAGGTCCATCATAGGCACTCGGGCACAGGTCAAACGGAACCAAGAGGCAGTCGTCTCATCGCAGCAACATCTTGGTCAAGAACATACATCCCAGCGACCCGATAGCTCCAGCAGTTCGGATACTGTAGAGCTGACCCCCGAACACGGAGTGCAGATGGCCGATACAGTCTACTCGGACCCCCTTCTTACCCTTCCTGCTGCAGTGCTAACTACTATATTCATTGCGGTGGAAGAACATCAAGCCGACTGGGCGAGGAATAAGCGAGCGACCCAAGATAATTACGCGGGATACGCCAGGGAAGAATTGATATCTATTGTTGAATCACAATGGAACTTTCCCGGACTCGGACTCCCGTTGGATCTGTCCGAGGCTACTTGGGAAGATATACACAGGATGGGAGTGGCTAAAGATACAATGGATCCAGCTGTTTGGAAGAGGTCGGCAGCAGGATATGTGCAGGGATTCTTCGGCTCCTTGGATCGATTGGAAGAACAACTGTTTCGACAACCTCAAGGACCTCAAGAGCAGGAAGAGCTGCTATATCAAATACGCGAAAGAACCCTACGCATACGACTAATCCTCTCAGCCTTTGAGGAAACTTCCAAAAGAAGACAGGACACGTCGCTGCAGGTTGCTGTCAAAACTTGGTTACATCGGGTAGATCTCAAAGTACAGGAAACGGCCCAGTGGAAATCCCAGCTAGCGGAGAGATCAACCTGTGAAGAACAAACTGATGTCACCCTTTCTCAAGCGGAAAGCGAAGAGACCGCCGAGAAACCGCGAACTAGAGACGCTATCGACATTTACTTGTCCGACTATCAGCGATTCCTAGGAGACGAAGAGTTGAGGAGAAGGCTGTCTGGACTTTCCCCTAATAGTGAAGGAACCAAGCTTGTGTTGGACTCAATCGATGCCGAAATGTTAGCTGCAAACCAAGCTGAATGTGATGAAAAACTCCGCCTCACTAGAGTCCGAGAAGAACAAGTAAAGAAAGAACTGATAGAGAGAAGAAAGGTAGCAGCAGCAGCGGCGGCGGAAGCAGAAGCAGAAAGAAAAGAAGCAGAAGCCGAAAGAAAGGCAAAGGCGGCAGAAGCAGAAGCAGAAAGAAAAGCGGCGGAAGCCGAAAGAAAGGCAACAGTGGCAGAAGCAGAACGGAGAGCGTCTGAGGAGACTATCCAATTAGAGTTGGAAAATCTGCACGAGACGCAAGACAGTATAAATAAACAGTTTACTGCTAATCAGATGCAGATGATGAGAAAATCTACTCCCAAGCGCCAGGGATACACATCCTCGGAGGAAGGCGATACTACCGATCCTGAAGGCGGAGGAAATAGATCTCATCTAAGTAGGCGTAGAAAAACATCTTACCGTCGCAAATTGCCTGATTTGCCCCCAGCTGTTAGAAGACAGCTAGCTAGCACAGACTTGAGTAGTATAGAACCTACAGCCCAAAGTATTAAGGTCCAAAGACTCTCTACAATAGTTGATGAGCCTGAGATAATTAGGCCTGTCGTTCCCAAAGTCACTTCTGTGTTAGAGACCCCTGTACTTCCAGAGCTTAACTCTAAATTCCCTTTACATAGTACTACACTGCCTGTACCCGGTGGAACAGTCCAAGAGAATATCCCTGTCCAGATAGCAGAGAGAGAAATTAAAAATTTGTCTCCCGTCGTCCCGCGTCAGCCCGCTACTATGTTGGCGACTCCCGCTTCGGCGGTTGAGTGGGTGGAAGAGGGACGGCGTGGGATGAATCTCCTGCTGGGACAGATGCAGGAGACTGTCCACCAACTTAAGGGAACAGTGAGGGAAAGTAGAGCAGAGTTGCAAGAAGTGCAGCAAAGTATCGCGCTAGAACGCGACAAATTAGTCAATATACAAAGGGGCATACCAATACCCCCTGTAACATTGTGTCAACCTGTTAGGTCTGAAGTATTACATGCGCAAGGTGTGGAGCCTACACGCATCTATACTGCTAGTGAAGTTGAAACTCCTATAGCAAACCCTATTAAGGGTGATTATAGACCTGTTATTAATGATATTCCCTATAGACCTGATAATGATCCTGTTGGGAAATTGTGTGAGACATATAGTAGGCCATGCCACTGGGATAGTACGGTAGTACAAGAAAGGAAAAACTACAGTACAGTACTAGTGTTGCTGTATCAGGTGTAGGCCTACCGGTTGGACAGGTACGGTAGGTAGGAGGTTGTGCAGTTGTCAGTTGTGTTAGGTCTGTGTGCAGTTCTGTAACTTGACTGTCAGCTATTATACTATATTATTGAGTTACTGGATTATCTATAACTGTTTATATATCTTCAACAAGCTAACCGGGCTATACTGATCTATTGTTTAACCTAAATCGTTATGGCGCCAAAATTATCGGATTACGTCGTTAAGTATGATGGAACTGGTGATCCCTGCTCGTGGATTGCAACGTTTGACGATACTTTCAATATTCTCAAAACGGAATCTAAACTAACGGAAGAGAGTCGAGTTACATATTTTCGTCTATCGCTGACGGGAGCAGCTCATGATGTTATAAATCAGCTGGACGACGAGCAAAAGAATAACTACGATGAAGTTCGTGACCGATTGATCGAGGCGTTTGCTGACAATCCGTATCTAGCGTACGATAAGTTTAAAAGTCGGATATTAAAGAGTGATGAGTCTGCTGATGCGTTTCTAGCAGATTTGCGGAGGTTGCTATCACTAATTACAAAGGATATAGATAGTCAATGTGCACAGGATATGTTAACGGCTCAGTTTGCGAATGGTTTACCTGAGAGCGTTAGGTCAGAAGTTAAAGCAATGGCGAGCAGGAGAAATTGGACGGATTTATTGCAACAAGCTCGGCGTATACTGTCAGAGAGAGCCGGAAGTGGAAGAGATGGGATTGGGATTGGAGCTGCCGGTTTTGGGATTGGAGCTGCTGGTTTTCGTGGTGGGCCACACAGGGGAAGGGGATTTCGTCCCATTGTAAATAGCGGTGGTGTTGGTAGTAATGTTCAGTGTTACCGTTGTGGAACGTGGGGCCACTTGGCTCGGAATTGTTCAGTAGCTGATAGAGGTGGCACCGGTAATGATCGTTATGATGGTTTTCAAGCTAGAAATAGTGGAAATGTCATCAGGTGTCACAACTGTGGAATGGAGGGTCATATTGCGAGAGGATGCCGTAACAGTACGAGACAAGGGTATATGAATGCGGTCTCCGGTAGCAATAATGCTTTGGCGGCATCATCGTGGCGGCAACCTTCGGGAAACGGAATGGGGGATTCATCGCAGCCAATGGATGTTTCCCCCACAATGGGAATCTCCCATTAGTTGGCATTCAACTTGAAGGAATGAATATAGTCATTCCCGCATTGGTTGACACTGGCTGCTCGAGATGTTTAGTGTCAAAACTATGGTGTCAACAAAATGGAATAGAAGTGAAAAAATGTATTAGATCATCTGAAATTACGATGTTAGACGGTGAATCGCATTGTGGAGTGATAGGAGAGGTTGAATTAACATTCGTTGCCATTAATTCAATTGAATTCCTTTTTACATGGCCAGTATTGGTGGTAGAAAAATTGTTGGGTGAAGGGGCAGTAATGTTAGGAATCGATGTGGTCCGACATATTGGATCTGAAACGTTGTCTCCAATCATATTTGGTTGTGTAGGGGCTGAGGTTAAACAGCTAGATATTGAAGAGAAGGAACAAGTCAATATCGAAGTATCACTAACTAAGAAAATAGCACCCAATCAGTCCGATATTATTATAGAAGATTCAGACTTTCGCGTAGTATATGATGGAAAAAATTGGACTGCAGAGTGGAAGTGGAAAGACGGAACGCCACCTCAGCTTAATAATCGAATGACTGAGTATCGCATACGACCAGAGCACACCGAATTATATAAAGCTGCTATGGAAGAGTGGATCGAGCGAGAATGGATAGTTCCATACTCTCCGGAAATTCATGGAGAAGTCAAGGGAACCATCCCAATCATGGCAAAATATGAGGAGAAAAAACAACGAATAAGGCCGATCTTAGATTATAGAGAACTGAATTCTCATGTCGTCAATGCACCTGGTCGTGAAGCTGCTGCCTGCAATGAAAAATTAAGAGTCTGGCGGAGGATGGGAGAACAAACCGCTGTAATCGATCTTCGTTGGGCATATATGCAAATTCATATTAAAGAAGAACTACGATCATACCAAACTGTTGTATATGAAGGAAAGCGATATGTCGTTACTAGGATGGGATTTGGGTTGGGTCCTGGTCCAAAGATTATGGACCGTATTGTTGAAGGAGTTTTAAAGAAAGATGAAAAGGTTCAAAGTTCCACAGATAACTTCAGAGACGATGTATATGTAAACACGAATAAAATACCTACAGAGGCTGTAAGGGGTCACCTGAAAGATTATGGGTTAATTTCAAAAGACGCTGAACCAGTAATAAATGGATGTAAGGTTCTCGGTCTAGAAATTTGTGGAAATGAACAAAACAATAAATTGTATTGGAGACGGAGTCAAAAGTTACCAGAAGTTCCAGAAAAAACCACTAGGAGAGAGTTACATTCGATATGTGGACAGCTTCGGGGACACTATCCTGTGGGAGGATGGTTAAGACCAGCATGTGCATGGTTACAACACTGTAGTGCGGGCGTAACATGGGACAGTTATATAGGCGATGGTTTACAACAATTGGTTAATGAAACGATCGATAATGTATGTCACAATGATCCTGTAAAAGGAGAGTGGGTTGTTCGTACTACAGATCACGCAGATATATGGACTGACGCCAGCTCAATTGCAAAGGGAGCATTGATAAAGATAGACGGAGTTGTAGTTGAAGACAGATCATGGCTTCGCAAAGAAAGTGACAACCAACACATAAATGTATCAGAACTAGATGCGGTTATTGAGGGAATTAACATGGCAGTGGATTGGAACATAAAAGTAGTTAATCTCTTTATTGATTCATCAACCGTGTATAGCTGGGTGAATGCTGTTATTTTCGACACACACAGAATTCGAACTAAAGGTCAGGCGAGAAAGCTCATTGAGCGTCGATTGGATATACTGAGCGAGATCATAGTAGAATATAAATTAAAAATCCGACCGCATCGGGTTGAATCAGCGAAAAATTTATCGGACACGTTAACTAGAATTCCATCACATTGGTTGAAATTTGGCCGTGATAAGGATGTAAAAGAAACCAATAATGATGCATTCGCTGCAATGGGAGATATACAGGAATTGAATGTAAACAATCGTCAGCGTGTTACATATTTACACAAATTAGCGCACCAAGGTGTAGACAGAACCATGCAGTTATGTAACGTTGATAGAGAATTAAATTCTAGAACTGTGCCAAAGAAGTTAGTGAATGAAATATGCACAGAATGTGATCAATGCAATAGCATAGACCCTAATCCTGTTTTTGTAGAAAAAGGGACCTCATAGAGTCGATCAAGTACAGGAACGTTCAGTGATAGTGAAAGGAATACGCCGACACCTTCAAGATGTTAGAAAGTCGATGAAAGTTTCGCATGCAGAAAATCAGGTTGAGTCAGCATTAAATACGAATAATGAAATTGAAAGGGTAATTGATATCGAATCGGAAACGGAGGTTGATAGTACAGATGATGAAACATCATACGATGAAATAGACCCTACAGATGATGAAGATGAGATACCAATAGGGGTTGCTCCACCCACGGTCGTTACGCGTTCAGGCCGAATGTCTAGGCCCCCAAAGCGATATGGATTTGAAAACTAAAAAGTTTATAAAACTGTGGGAGGTGTTGGGAAATTGTGTGAGACATATAGTAGGCCATGCCACTGGGATAGTACGGTAGTACAAGAAAGGAAAAACTACAGTACAGTACTAGTGTTGCTGTATCAGGTGTAGGCCTACCGGTTGGACAGGTACGGTAGGTAGGAGGTTGTGCAGTTGTCAGTTGTGTTAGGTCTGTGTGCAGTTCTGTAACTTGACTGTCAGCTATTATACTATATTATTGAGTTACTGGATTATCTATAACTGTTTATATATCTTCAACAGATCCGAGAAATTTATATACCGATAATTCGATATTAAATAACACGATGGCCCAAGAAAGCTTTACGCGTCAGATGGCTAGAACAGAAGCCCGCCAAGCTGTCAAAGTGGGAGAGATCGTCAAATTCAATGGAGATGAGATGAAATGGTTACCTTTCAACGAATATTACAAAGATAGCATACAGAACTCTGTACTATCTAACGGAGAGAAACTTAGATTCCTCATCAAGTGCTTGGAAGGACCTCCCAAGTTAATGGCGTTAAAGTTTATTGGACATCCAGAAGGATTAAGACAAGTTTGGGATACATTAAACATCAGGTATGGTAACAAGGATAACATAGCTAAGTATTTGTACGCCAAATTAGTAGCCCCCCGACACTTCCTTAGTAGTGGGATTATAGAGTTTTCCGATGAAATTCAAGAGATCTGTAGACAACTGGACTGGTTAGGTAAGTCGCACGAATATCAGAGTTCCATGGTTATTGGAGCCGTAGTCTCTACTTTACCAAAGGGTGGAGTATGTACACGCTGGGACAAGAAAGTGTTGTACATGAATGAACAACAACGACGAAGTCCTACCATGGCTGATCTCATGTCTTTCTTAGATGGCGAAGTCAAACTACAACTCATCAAGCAGTCCAGAGAGAAAACATCGGAAAATAAGGTAAGTGAGAAACCCACTTCTAGGAGAAGGGTAACACCGGTGTGTTACACTGACGACGGCGAAAGCCAAGCTTCCCAAGAAGAGGACAGCGGGAAAGATACAGACCGATCTTATTATGTTGACAAAACCTCAAAGGACGTAAGTAAATACAAGGCTCGAACCAACAATAGGAGAGAACAGATTGCTAAGACCCCTCCTCAGTCTCCTAGTAGAATGCGCGGAAGAAAGCCCGAAGAAAGAACGAGAGTGCATCAGACTACCCAAGGTAAAATAAGTAACATAAAACCTAACTGTGCGCTGTGCGACGGGACCCACCGTTTGAGTGCGTGTGCGGAATTTCTAAAGAAATCACTTATCGACAGACGTACCGTTGTGTGGGACAAGCGGTTATGCTATAATTGCCTCAGACCAGGACACCAACGGCAAACCTGTTACTCCGACCTAAAGTGTGAAAAGTGTGGCGCGAAACATCACATCTTGTTACACAGTGAGTTTGAACGAGACAAACAGAGTCAGGTAAGTGAGCCCGAACTACATGTCCAATTTAGTGACGTAAATGACACCGATCAAGAGTC
Organism: Nemertoderma westbladi; assembly: GCA_032718475.1. NCBI lineage: Eukaryota > Metazoa > Xenacoelomorpha > Nemertodermatida > Nemertodermatidae > Nemertoderma > Nemertoderma westbladi. The sequence continues at coordinate 26,438 of JAUCBJ010007004.1, read as the reverse complement.
TGAGATGGAAGGATTCTATACTGACGAATTCTCCGACGCCAATGAATCCTGTTATCTAATAAACACCGCGGTGTATCGAGCACTTACTCACGAAAAGGACATCAACGATGAGTTTCCCCAAACTACTTTCGCCAAACAACCATCTTGGAAAGCTCCAGCTTCCAACGTAGGAATAAGAGAATTTCCTGTAGTTCAGGTAAGAGTTCACGGTCTTAAAAAAAGCTACATAGTGAACGCTCTCCTTGACTCCGGCAGCACAGGAACATTCATCGATCAAGAACTAGCCGAAGATATTTTTACTGGACAACCCAAGTTCCGGACTAAATTGAATATGTCAGGAATTATGCAGGTTTGGAAATCTACCCTAACGGCAGATTACTATGTAGGTGTGTTGTCCACCCCCCAGGATAAGTTAGGAACACAAGGTATAAGGTCAGTAAAAATGGTTGCTATAAAGAACTTTGCTACTACTCAAGCAGACCTTTATAATTGGGACGAAGATGAGAGCGTCCAACATCTTAAGATACCTCGATTCCAGACAGATTATCATGGAGTGCAAATACTTATCGGCCAAAACGCGCACGAGGCGCTCGAAACATTAGAGAAACGGCCTGCTCAACCACAACCACTGCAAACCTATGCGGTAAGAACTAGAGTAGGTTGGTACTTTACTGGCCCTTCCCGTAGAACTCTCGAAGAGAGAATGCCACACGAACAAATAGATCAGGTAAGTGATTGGGAAGAGGAAAGCAGCGATGTGGACGAACCAACTGAGGGAACACCATACTCCTCAGATAATGACGACATCTACCAACTCTTCGATGAAGAGAACACAATGGATCTACTTACCGAAAACCAAACTTGGAAAAACCAAACGAACCTATGTCAACTGATTCGCCCAACGGAATCCATTATTTATAATGACGAACTTAATGACGAGGTAGAGCGCTACAACGCTAGAACTCGGGACGAACTCGCCGTACGATTCTTTACCCAAGAATTGGTAGAACCCAATTCATACGACAAAGCCCTGTCGATAGAAGAAGAAAGAGCCAAGCAAATCCAGGAAACAACCACACGTTTTTTAAAAGATCAAGGTAGATATGAAATCGGACTACCCTTCCGAAAACGTGAACCCAGATTTATAAATAACAGACCCTTGGCTGAGAAAAGAATCAATCAATTACATCGACGTCTTACGGCAAACGCTTCAGCTAAGGAAATGTACCAAACTCAGTTGAAGAAATTTATCACAAAGGGATATGCGGAGCGAGTACCGGAAGGAACTCCAATAACTGAAAGGACTTATTATCTAACACATCATTATGTTCCCAAACCCGGTAAACCCCATGAAGTACGGGTCGTATTTGATGGCTCCGCCCTATATATGGGTCAATCCCTTAATTCCGAATTGTTACCAGGACCCAACTTGCTTCAATCTTTGTTGGGAATACTGTTAAGATTAAGACAATATTCCATCGCGTTCGCCTCCGATATAGAAGGAATGTTCCTACAAGTCAAGGCGTTGGATCGGGATAGAGACAGCCTAAGATTCCTGTGGTGGCCTGAAGGAGATCTCAACCAGAAACCGGTAGAGTATTGGATGACCATCCAGGCCTTTGGGATTATATCAAGCCCTTCAAACGCCTGCTCAGTGGTCCGTACCACTGCGGATGACAACAGGGATGCCTTCTCTAAAGAGGTGATAGATAACATCAAACGAGACATATACATGGACGACAATTTAAAGTCCCTTCCATCAGTAAAGGAAGCCATTGATGTCGCGAAAGGAACGGTTGAGTGTTTGAAAAGAGGTGGATTTCGATTGACGAAGTTCACCAGCAACTCCCGTGAGTTTCTGGAAGCAATATCGGTAGAAGACCGGGGATCAAAAGATCTCGACTTAATACATGATGATCTTCCGGAAACCAAGACGCTTGGCTTGAAGTGGGACACAGAAAGAGACATCCTATTTTTTCAGTTAAAACAGCGAGATAATCCAGTTCGGACCAAACGGATTTGTTTAAGTATTCTGAGCACTTATTTCGATCCCTTGGGATTTATTAGCCCAGTTATATTGATTGCTCGGAGTTTAGTACAACAAATGTGGCTGGAAAACCACTCGTGGGACGATCCACTCAAGGGAGAACTATTAAAGAAATGGATGAAATGAGAGGACTCGCTACCTGCCATCGAGAACTTTATAATTTCTCGTTCATATTTTGGCCATGTTCTCCCTACGTATTCCTATCAACTCCATGTATTTGGAGATGCCAGCGATATGGGAATCGGTATAGTAGCATACCTGCGAGTCGAAACTCCGGATGGAATCAAAGTTGCCTTGGTTACCTCTAAGGCATTGATTAACAACAAGCTTAAGGTTCCTCGGGCGGAGTTAAAAGCAGCTTTATACGCTACAGCTATCGGACGGAATGTAACAGAACAGATCGATTATCCACTGGAGAAAACTGTTTATTGGACCGACGCTTTACTTGTATTGGAATATATAACGAATGAAGTCTGTCAGTTCAGCGTCTTTGTTACTAACAGAGTAGCCATTATTCTTAGTCGCACAACGATAGATCAATGGAGACATTGCCCTGGTACGATTAACCCAGCTGACATCGCCTCCAGAGGAGCAACTCCACAGGAACTGATAGATACCCCTGACTGGTTGGGTGGACCCGACTTCTTGAGCAAGGAAGAGGATGAATGGCCTCCTCACCTTACTACGGCTGAGATTAGACAAGCCAAGGGAGCGGAGAAAGTCAAACCCAAAATTCGGACAAGTAAATCGAAGTTATTTAAACCGACAATCGATCTATCTGTATTACATACTGCCGCAAACGATACTTCGGATCCACAATCCCTCGCCACAAACAAATCTGTTGTGGAAATTAGAGACAGAGATTGGAAATCGGGGATACCAGACGTCTCGCAAGGAATCTCACCCCTGCTGCAGAGAGCACTGCATCATTACAGTTCCTGGAATCGTCTCTGTAAAGCCGTCACATACTTAAAGAGATGTTTTCACCATCACTACTCCAGGACGCAGACCACTAATGATCCTGCTCCAGTGACATCTGCGCAAGTTCATGTTATTAAAGATCTACCTAAGTACAAGATATCAGACCGGTTTCTAAAGGAGAAGATCAGCTACCAGGAGCATGAAGAAACTAATAAGCAGCTACTGAGACTCCTACAATGCTATGAGGATTCCGATAGGTATTTTCTGCTATTAAGAAATCCGCAGATGCGCTTAAGGGATCGCTTCTCTAGCACAATGATAGATGGGTTAATACGTGTTGGAGGAAGGCTTACAAACGCCCCATTATCCTTTGATACTAAATTCCCTATACTCATTAGTAATCTTGAAGTACAAATCAAGATGATTGTAGATGTTCACAGTAAACTGTATCATGCTGGTAGAGAACGAGTTCTTAGCGAAATTCGAACCCGCTATTATTTTCATAAACCGCGTAGAGCTCTGAATCAAGTTCTTAGGAACTGCATACCTTGTAGGAAAGTATTCAGTAGGCCTTTAACACAGCGAGAGGCAGAATTACCTAGGGAACGAGTAAGCTTTTATGAACCACCCTTTACTAATACTGGTGTGGATTTATTTGGCCCTATTGAAGTGTATCGTGCTAGAACTATAATCAAGAGATGGTGTGTAATCTTTGTCTGCATGACTTGTAGAGCTATCCATCTCGATATGGTGAACGATCTATCTACTAACAGCTTCGTCTTATGTTTACGACGACAGATCGCTCGTTTCGGCACTAGCAATACGATGAGATCCGATAAGGGAACGAACTTCATTGGTGCCAACAACGAAATTCAGGCTTACGTAAAGGACTGGAATCAAAGACAGGTGGACGACCAGCTACGGATAACGGCGTCTAGCTGGACCTTTAACGCCGCCGACGCCCCTTGGTGGGGAGGAAGTTGGGAGAGATTAATTCGAAGTGTCAAGACCGCATTTCACTTTATAGTGCCGTGCCGCGCATATCTCACCGACGAACTTCTACGGACGTTAATGGAAGAAATCGCTGCCTATCTTAACGAGAGACCGCTTATGCCAGTCTCATCGAGTCTCGACTCCCTGGAAGCGCTAACACCCGCGCACTTCCTACTTAAGAAACCTGTAGCCATGCTCCCACAATCCGAGATTGCCGATGGAGATGAATACTGTCGTCGAACTTGGCAGCTTATGCAGTTGCTATCCCGTCGTTTCGCTGACCATTTTGAGAAACATTATCTGCCCACACTACAACTTCGAACTAAGTGGTTTGCGCAGCAGGAAAATGTCAGCGCCGGAGACATGGTCCTTATTGTAGATCCGGACCTTCCACGTAGACGGTGGCAGATCGGTCGTATCATCGAGACGCACATCTCGGAGGATGGTCTAGTGCGCTCAGTAGAACTCGTCGTAATGCGGCGTAACTTCAAGAAACCCGGGATAATCTTTGAGACGCAACAACTCAATCGCCCAGTTGGTCGTTTATGTTTGCTGGAAAGAGACAGGGAACTCTCCGGAAACTATGGAAGGCAAGAAACCCTTCCCACGACCACCTCCCTAATACCTCAAACATCTAGGGACTCTTCAACGTAGTACGTCTGGAGTGGGTGTATGTCTATATTATTTTATCTGTTTTTATTACATTTTATATGTAAATGTTATTATGTACGTTATTATAATCGTTTTTATTTAATTTTATTTAGTAAAATGTTATTTTAGGGATTATTTAGTAGATTAGTGCAATATATTAGTGTTTATTACGTACATAATTACTATAATATATATTTAGTGCGACGGCGAGAAATAATTATTTTTCTCTTCCCTTACTGTCCGTATCATATTATAAATACGTGACTACAGTAAGATGAAATGTCCGTACTTTTTAAAGTACAATAAAGCCACTACTATATTTAAGTATTATTGGTAGGCAGAGTATTAGGAATGCAAAGTTCAGATCCTCGTGTCTCGGCTAAACCAAGCTCTGGGTAGACCTTGGAAACGACTTGCCTCTTCGCACTGACATTGCTTCGTGCGATATTGCTCTTCTACCTTATAACAAATAATACATATAGTAGCGTGATGTCCCTCTAACAGTAGCGTAAATCGCAAACAAATCTGTTAAATTTTTTGACCATCTGTAATTCTAGTCGATTAAGATATCGTGGCACCCACCGATATACTTGAAAGACAAATTCTAGAATCAGTGGTTAACGTCCCCAGACAAGTTCTGGAATAAATCGGTGCCCATCCTAAATATTAATTTAATATTTATTAAAATCTGTAAAATCCAGATCCTTTAAAATTTCTAGTCAATTAAGATATCGCAGTATTTACCCATATTCTTAGAAGGACTATTTTATAGAATTAAGGATCCTAAGTCCCCAGATATGCTCTGGAATAAAATTTGTATCAATTTAACATCAAATAATAAAATTCACGGGAATAAATTTAAATTCATATTCAAATGGATTTCATAAATTGTCATTTTGTGCAATTTATAACATTCCCAAAATTCCAGTAATTAATAGATCATGGGAGCGGAGATTCATATTGAGTGTATTAGAGTGCGAGAATCTCCAACATATAGTCAATAGCCGATAAAATTTATAAAATCATGCATAAAGAGGATATTGACAACTAAAGAATTACTATTAAATAACATCCCAGATCTGTATGCATGAGAATTACCCTAATTCTACCGCTAGTTTTCCATAATGTCACCATGGCAACACCCACGCTAGAATTAGAAGCAAGTTAAAAGAACAATAAAAGCTTGCCCCATTGCGTAGCATAAGAGTATACATAGAGCACTATTAGTATCCAAGGATACATAGTAATAACGTGACATTCTGGAAGACACTGACTAACGGACAAATGGCATGCATGTGTGCAGTAAGTAATGATTGTATGGAATTTGTGCGTTTATAGGTGAATGTTACTACTAAAGTGTGTTTACAGTAGCTAATCGCAATTGTAAAATAGCCCTAACTCTACCGAGATAACCTCAAGTGGATTCAAGCCTTTGGGACGGACAGTGGTGGGACTTGTGCCGGTTATCGTTGTCGTGCTGTTGCTACATGTTGGCGTAAACACTGCGACAGCGGTACATCGGCGCTGAGAAACCCACTGTCCGGGGGCAAAAGCCTAGTAGGCAGCGACGCCCGCTTGCCTAAAAAATTAACTCATATTGATATTAATAAACTCAGATAGCAGATATGACGGAATTGATAGAAGATGACCTTGGTATCAGGGAGCGATATACTCTACCTTTACAAGCGTTTGTGGATAGCTTGATACGCGGTGAAGCCGATCCGACTATTACGGAGGACGATGGTCGTTATATCGAACCGCCGATGTCCCAAGAACAACTTACGCGTGAATTGGACTATAGAAAATTCACCGCTCGCTATACGAATCGTAATGGTACGTATATGGACTTCTTAACTACCGGCCATCCTACCGATTTACATGATACTGATGATGTAGACACCGAAAGGGAAATGGTTTTATTTAAATATCATGCCCAGCGGAATCGTAATGATAAACCGAGAATAGAACACGAGAACTCTATTCGCAACCTACTCGACAGAGAAAACGTTGAAGAACCCGATAAGCGTATCAACTTCAACGACTACTTGGAATTTTTGCGAGAAACCTATCTCAATATTGCCAGTCAACAGAACCTAGAGACTCGATATCCTCAAGGTATACATCACGATCCCATGGTAGAACTCAAACGACTCTATTTCACCATGATGTATCTTACCGCAGATCGTCCACTGCCTGTTGTCCCGGACAGCTTTGAACAAATGGAAGAGTATTGCAAAACTGGAGAACGATCACCCGCGTTTCCTCTGCAGGACGTACGTCTTTGGTATTATTGTGACTCATGTCCTAGACCTAACCAGCAAACGGAAAGACATAAACATCCGCGGAGACGTTGTGCTAAACACAGTTTTACGCGTTATACTTACGGGAGTTTCGAGCGAAACCTGTTCGACGTATCACCTACGATCGCCCGTCTAAAACGATCGCTAAATAAACCCATGATCAGAGTTCCGGAATACTCGGTCAGGCCTCCCCATTTCCCCGTGAGACCTCAAACTCTTGATCCTAACAGTATCACTGATTCTCCCGAGTTATATTCACTGTTCAAAGATTTGGTGTTACCCGAGCAGTTAATCGGTGGTGTTCCAGCGGTAGGTTCGTTAGATATTCGACCATCCTATCTAACCGGATTGGGACGCGGGCATCTAACATCCCCATTTAATCCTTACAATCGGCCAGGATTAACTCCGATACAACCTGCCACGGAAGTCGAGGAGAGTGTCATCAGAAACGCTCTAGACGCCATCCGACAGAAAATCGGAAAGGGAACCCAGGATTTTCTAGAGAAACGTAAATTACAGCAGCAGGTCCAATCGGTGAAAGAGCTAGCCTTGCCGCAGTTTGATAGAGAAATCCAAAACCTCGAAGAGGACATCGAGCTTGGACGTACGTATTCTCTACAGGAGTTTCTAGAAGAACGCTTACAGAAACAAGCGGAGGAAAATCAACTAGAGGAGAAACATACGGAAATGGATGAGAGAGAAGAAGCCGCTTTAGCCCAACCCGAAGCTCAGATACTCATAACCGATCTCTACTCTAAAACCGTCCGTCATCCCTCGATGGTTCCGCATTTCAGAGACAAACTTTTCGCAAAGATACAACCCCAACCGCTTGATATCAGCATAAGATCGCAAAATCTTATCGCTGACGCTCCTATGTTACAGCGTCCGCCAATCGAGGCCGCTCGAGTTGACGGTATACTCGTTGAACCTCCGGACAATCGAGCGGATCTTGTCCGTCGTATGGTACACGATGTCAACATACGCGCTAGACCTTTACAGAACTCTTTTTATGGAATTAAAGATCACCCTTATTACGTTAATCTGACTCAATATTATATGGTAAAACCAGAAGATCCGACGCATAATTTAAAGTTTCTACCACTAATAAATCCTCTGGACATTGTCGAACTCGAACAATTGCAAAAACATCTGGATCAATTAGTAAAGGTAAACTCATTTCGAAAACCATATAACGTTTCTCGAATAGAGAAGGATACAGAACCTCCTTATAATCTCGATGGATTTATTAAAACTCGATTAGTCCATTGGAATCTAGATGTATTATTCGAGGAGGAGAAAATCCAAAGATATGGAAATGTGGAGACGTATACCACTCGATATATGAAGTATAGTGATCTCCCTGACGCTAATCAATGCGCCACCTTGTGGCATCCGGTAGGGATGACCCTCGAGAACGCCACCAAAGAGTGGAATGAAACTCTTAATATCATTGAGATGTATGGCGTTGTTACTTACGATAACGAAGGTAGCGTTCCAATCGGAGAATTAGGAACTACGCGCATGATACACATACGCAGATTAGCTGGCTCCACTCACGTGTTTACGCGAGCGTGTTCCGACGTGATCGATTATTCCTTTGAGACTCTCACCGAAACGCAAAGGAATCTCCGACATGGACAATTCGAACTCGCGCAGCGTTACGTCATTGACACCGAACGCAAACCGGCCATGGGTATCGATGGATCAATGTTACCCCAGCCCGTTCTCGAGATGTTATTCAACGAAAGAATCATTAAAATCGGCTCAACTGTTTACGGAGATCTCCAAAACGACTTTCGGAATATGGAGAATATCCCCTATCCTTTCGTGGATACTCAGCTGATAGCTCCTTGGGCCGAAGGCCGAGGTTTCTTTCGCACCATGTATGCTAATGCGTCTAGCAACATTACAAAGGTGCAACGAACTTCCATCGGACATCTTGCCTTTCAGGAATACGGGTGGAATTTCAAGGTCGGAAATCCCATCAACTATCAACAAGTATACGGAGACCATTATTCTCGATTATACTTTGACGGACCGTTGACCGCACCTGGCGCCGTGTATAGCTTCATGAGTGTTCCATTCCGCCCCTCCTTAGCTATCTACACGATCTTCGAAAACACCGCACTTTCCGGTTGGCTAGCCGATGTGTGCAGTCGTACTATACGCGCCCATCCATTAATCCTTGGGACCAAACTCGCTAAGCTAGATGAACATAATAAATTCATCCGCTTTGAATGTTTCCGCCGGTTTTTAACCCCGTTTCGCAACATGGATAGCCAATTCAAAGACCGCGCTTTGACCAAGCTCAGCTTAAGAGACTCGGCTGCGGAGAAGTTAGATAGCGCTGGATTTGCTATTTTCAAAGACATTTGTATAATGAACCTGCATTCCTCGGTTATCCAAAGACCTCGGATCCCCACAGGTTATTCTGTCGTGGAAATTCAGACGGTAGGTCCACTTGAGGAGACAGCCACGCCTACCTCAACTATACAAGGGGAAGACGAACCCATATGTTTAGAATCTGAAGAGATTCAGCCCCCCACGTCTCGGAGTAGCGATAGCGACTACATATTGGAATGGTATCAAGGTCCCCAGTGTCTTACTGCGTATGATTATCGCCATGCCAATTATGTTTCTAGACAACGTTGTCGGCTGTGCGCATCGAGAGACCATATTACGTCTATGGACACCAACGATCTTTGTTCCTACTTCCACGAGCAACCGTCGATGGAAATCTATTGTGCATATTGTCGGCTTAATAATTTGCACATTTTTGCTGTCTGCCCCCAATTTATGACTCAATGCCATCATTGTCAATTAAAAGGACACGCCAGCTTTGATTGTCCCTTTAACCATGATTTAGAGAGCGTAGATGAAATGATTGTACTACGTTATATCAGAGCTTGGGAAGCGAACGCTGATTTACATTGTGATTCACGCCATCGCTATTATCCTGGACGCGCTTACGAAGGAGTTTATGCGTTCCATCCTTATTTGTTTGCCTCCGTCGAGCAGAAATCGCGCCTATCAAGTTATGAACTATTGAAGCGTGTTGGAGAATGTATTTCAACCAAATATGTACGCAAATTTCTCAGGAGCATTAATCCGAGTGACATCAATTCGTACAACTTAATAAACTTTATCCGTCAAGATCCGGCCTATGGAGACTTATTTGTCAACTCACACCCCGAGTTACAAGAAGTATATCGACGGCCTTACGAGTACAGAGCCCGCGAACGCGAGTTGGAAAGAACCATTAAACCAAGGAAGTTTCTAACTGCCTATGGTCCACCCACGGCCCTCGTTCAGACCACTCGTAAAGAACCCGTAAGAGCGGCTGTCTTGAAACGAGCTCTCAAAGCCGTTAGACCCCTCTCCCCGGACGTTGATGTCAATCAACCCGGTACTTCGACCGGCGGATATACCGATCGTAATCCCATACCTTCTGATGCAATCATATTGCACCCTTCACCCAGGAGTTATAGCCCTCCTCGTAAAGTGGCTCGCCCCAAAGAGAAAAGGACTCTTGCTAGCTTTAAAAAACTGCGTAAACGCCGTCCGCGCAAGAAAGACTAACTGTTTAGAGTATTTTTATATTTTAGAAACTGTGATTTTGTATATTTTATAGACTTAAATCCCATTTTCTGGGAGCGGTGTAAAAGCTTTTGTGGGATAACTGATACGTTTGCCTTTGCTGGCCAGTTCCCCCCCAGTCGCTAGAATACTCTCAAAGGGATTTATAACTAAAATAGTGCAAGCTACCAGCTTATTGGCTGATGTGCTGTACGGAGATATCTGGGCTCAGTTTAATCGGCCAACTAGCTTAGAGAGGTTGCCTTAGCCTTGCTGTCCGTATCGGCCAATAGAATTTGAGTGGGCGTTGATTTCGACCTATCCCAGAGCTACTGAACTGAATTTCCTATCTCACTGCTCATCCTCTGTGTTGGACGGGAGCTTCGGGGAATAAGGGTAGTTGGTATACTCGTATAGTCATTCTAGTCATGTGATTTTATATGATTCTGTTGTTGTGTTCCCATTTTCGCCATAACACCGGCTTTTTGGGAAGAACTCTAGTAAAACTGCTTAAATTATCGAAAGTATAAACTGTTACCTAACTTAAATCACCTAACTAATCAATCTTAACTCACTATTAATCATATTGTTTGTACTGTTATTTACCGTCAGTTATTAATTGTATCTATTTGTTGATGGAAATATTGCTCTTTGGATAATACGGATAAATCACCCAAATTTCCCAATTTTCTTGATACACTACAGGTTAGAGAGACAGGCTATATATAACAATTGCGATTTATATTAATGTGGTGTGTATTGAATCTAATGTTATTTAGCAGACCCTACATGAGTCAATTGCTGCTCTCTTTATATGTGATCAAATATACTGACGGTCGGCAGAATAGTGTGCATGATTGTGATTGGTAACAAAGTATTTCCTAAAGAATGCGCTTTATACTTTAATCATAAGCAGTATCGTTGCGTTTAGTATAAGTCCTAGTTCTGTTTAAATAGATAGAGCGCCACGTCCTAAAGGAACTGTTAATATTTCCCGAAAGCCAATAATATCTGTCAGAAATTAATTATTAACGATCTATCGAATAATACAGTAGGTTTACACTGCAACCTTACACTGCAATAATAAAATTTAAGCAGCCGAATTCAGCCTCCCGGGTGTAGATCCATCGGGTGAATGATCGCGCATGGGCTGACTTCGGGTAATGTTTTGTGTATTAGCATAAAATATTGTCGTATGCTAAAGGTGTTTCAATTAACTAAAAGACATATAAATTTTGGCAGGTTAAACTGCTAAAGGTCTTCAAAAGCGCGAACATTGCCAAAGCAACTGGCCAAGTAATGGAGCAATGAGGGGGATATCAGTTATTGGAGGAAGTTGGTTTGTCGACAATTGGATTCAGGATATATCCATTGCCTGCAATATCCCACCTTATGAAGTACAAGCTATAAATTTTAACAAGATAGGTGATGTACTCCACTTACACAATGGAAAGATTATCGATGAATTCAATGCACAAATATGTTGGGAACGTTGTATTCAGGCAAGCAATTTCCATAAAAGGAAAAATGAAGTTTCTGCTTTTAATTCAAAAAATCAATATATCAAACGAGGAATTTATATCCTTGTAAAAGCTTTAGGTGTTTCTTTACTTGCTTCACATAGCATGGCTCAATCAAGTTGCCTGGTGTGTATATATACAGATGGGTCTGTTATTATTAACCACCTTGGTGTTGAAATGGGCCAAGGTCTCCACATTAAGATGATCCAGATTGTAAGCGATACATTAGATGTGGATGCGGGTATTGTAAGAGTTGGTGACACTGCTTCAGATAAAACCCCGAATGCAACTCTCTCAGCCGGAAGTTGGTGTACAGAATTAGCCGGGGAAGCTTTATTGCATGCAAGTTTGATACTTAAAGAAAGATTGAGGCCATTCAGAGAGGGAAATGTGGAGGGTGACTGGGTATCGTGGGTCAAAGCCGCATACCTAGCAAGGATACCTTTATCAGCTGTTGGTCATTATCCTAATGCTTTGGATGATGGAAGAGTTGTGGACCATCAAACATCAGGAGCTGCTGTCTGTGAAGTGGAAGTTGATTGTCGTACAGGTGAATTTAAGTTTATAGCAGCAGATATTGTTATGGATGTTGGACACAGTTTGAATCCGGCTATTGATATTGGACAAATAGAAGGCGCGTTCATTCAAGGGTTGGGTTTACATACAACTGAGGCAATCTGGTGTTCTCGCTCAGGGGAGAAATTTACAAGATCGTTGAGTGACTACAAGATTCCATCAGTGGTTGACATTCCCAGGGTTTTTAATGTCAAGTTACTAAATGATGGATCCATAAAAAACGCCGGGTTCTTGTCAGCCAGGGGTATTGGTGAGGCGCCACTTCTATTGAGCTCGTGTGTATTTTTCGCCATTAAAGAAGCTATAGCTGCTTACCGAGGAGAACAACGTATCTTTCGTCTCGATAGTCCAGCAACTGCAGAACGAATAAAACTGGCTTGTGAAGGAATCTTTGCATCAGATAAAAAGGAAAATACTGATAGCCCTATAATTATATAGTAAGTAGCCTCATCCACTACAGTACCCATCAGAATATAATTAATGGAGCAATGTTTCGAACTTGACAACTATTGAGTAGTTGATTAGTAACTATTTCTATTCGCTTATATTTCTATTTCTTTCTAGTCATTTCTATTGTCTTCGATTGGCTTTGATTTCTTGTATTTATTTCCCACTAAGTAATCATTTCCTTCTCTTACCTTTCGAATTAGGGCCCACTTCTGCTATAAGTGGTAATGCGGTTGTACTTTAGTTATTAGATCCTGCATTGTTAGGTTATTGTATTTGTATTATATTTTGTAGCAATTCTATTTTTATTTACAACTGTTTTCTAGCAAAAATAAATTGTAATGTGTGTTATTGACTTTTGCTTATTGTTTAGGTTAGAATAATACATCTCTGAAACCTGATCCTTTCCCTGAAAATGGACCTAATGCTGCAGGACCTAACGACTTTGTATGCCTACCCTTTAAACTTACAATCTTAAAGTAACTCTTTTCAGGTCGTAACTCTACTGTATACTAACCTTCATGTTAAAATTAGTTTGTTGATTTGGTTCCCCGAACGCTGCCTCTCTGTTCCGCCCCTTTACAAACCTGATCCTTTTTGCTCTGGTGGGACCTAATTCTACAGTAGCCAATCGCCTATTCATATTAAAATAGTGATTAGCCTACTGTACGTACACCCTGAATATTTAGTGACTAAATCAATAGTGAATAGTTATAGTGATAAAAATTTAATTTTAGCGATAATATATTTATTGTTAGTGATAATCGATCATATTTAGTAATAAATCATTATTTAGTGGATTTGGAATAATTTTTATTGATAATATATAAATGAATTATTTAGTTATGAGATTATTTTTAGTGTTTTTGGCATTGGATTTAGTGAAAATCTCAGTATTTTTAGTGAAAATTTCATTATTTTTAGAGAGTTGAAAAATCGGAGCCAATTCTATTGTTTAATTTCGTAATAGTTTTGATATTATAATGTTCGTTATAGTATAGTTTTGAGTTGCTAATGTACAGTAGTTATAACAAATAGAGACAGGGGGGGGGGGGGGGGGGGGGGGGAACTCGACGCAAAACCCGCCTTGGCGAATTAATATCCCGCCTCAATGTTAAATTCTCAATTTAGGGAAAGGAGCAGGTTACAGTGGTGTAATCGATTTTTCGCGCCTCCGTAGGCAAACATACAAAATACACTTCCTCAGGACTCTGATTTTAAAAACGAAATAATTATAATATAATTATTCCCCCTTCCCTTATTCAGTCGTAATATTCATCCCGAAAATAGTCATCAAAATATTCTTCTCAGAATATTATCCCATATCTCACATTACGATTTATTGCCCCAACCCAGACATTCTTAGTCGTGGCGGGCGTGTCAAGTATTGCCTAATACGCCCAATACACTCCATCCAATGCACTATCCAGTGTCCATTGTTATCCAATACATCCCTTCCCTTACACCGGCCCCCAGCACGCAGCCTATGGCCGCCATCCAATAGCAGTAGGAAGTGATTGACAAGTCACCTTCTAAACTCTATCCAGGCTCCAATATTAATTGGTCTATATTATTGAGTAATTATATCTAATATTGTTCGAACGTGCACCAATATTAATTGGTCTATTATATTGAGTAATTATATCTAATATTGTTCGAACGTGCACCAATATTAATTGGTCTATTATATTGAGTAATTATATCTAATATTGTTCGAACGTAAAGTCTCCGCCCAGAAAGTCCACCCGCGCGCAGGGGTGATAATTAGGGGTCAACCCCATATTGACCCCACAGCAAGCTATAAATAGGGGCGCACCGGGTTATAACTTCAGAGTTTTTACTCTGCCTCGGGCATAATTGTTGAGCCCAGCTCCTCAGTACAGCAGAGGTCCCTGGCCTAGAAGTCAGCTCTGTTCCGAGTTGGGGCCGTCTTTGTTGCTGGATCGGGCCTGAGAAAGGCTTTGCGGTCGCCAGTAACTTAAGACGATTCCGCCGTCGGACGGCTGTACTATCTTAGCCTAAGCCACCTCTGGTCCAAAGTTGGGACCCTCTTTGTTGCTGGATCGGGCCTGCGAAAGGCTTTGCGGTCGCCAGTAACGTAAGACGGTTCCGCCGTTGGTCTGAGCACATTGGCTAGACAGCCCGGAGCGCTTGTGTGCTCGCTATTGCCTACCAGGCAAAAGTGGCAGCATCTCCACTGGCTCGGCTCTCCTGCCCACGGTAGTGCTGGTGCACTGTCCGCAGACTATACGTTTATTTGTGGTTCGCCCAAATAAACCTCTATGGTCTGAGAACAAATTGCAGCTAACCTTTTAAGTCCAATCGGTACCACCCCTGTTTGGACTCAGACGGTAACCTGGTGTTCTGTACTATCGCCAAGTTCCAATAGCGTGAAGCTGCACCAAGTTTATTACGACGTCCCATTGCTTTTTAAGACGTTCTACGACTTTATTAGCCCATGACTTTTTCACGATTTATTAAGACGTTTTTCAAAACAATTGATTATTGTTAGACTTTTTCCCTTTATTTGTATATTTTTTCCGGTGTATTTTTAGCAAAACAAAACGGCTAAAAATACGGTATATTTTCTCTGCCGTTTGGAATATTTAGAGGCTATACTTTGGATCCTAACGGACCATAAGCAGCCCTCACCCGGTTTCTATCTTTTTCTTCATCCCAGAGGTTTTTCTACAGTGTTACAGTAAGCCATTTCATTTATTTAGAAGGAAGCAATATACAGTATCATTTTGGAAGAATAGAAAATCACTGTCTTATTGTACTATATTGAAAAGTTGTGGATGTCCGTAAATAACAAGTCAATGAAGGACCGTGTTAAAGTGGAAATATTTATGTTAGCCGGAAAACCAAAACACTAAGCGAAAGTAGAGCACTACCTGGAACTTTTTTGAGATTCAAAGCCGTTTTAGGAGCTTATCGTGCTAAGGAGCACGAGAAATCCATTACAGTAATAAACTTGTTTGCGCTCCCCGCCAGAGCGCTCGACAAATTTCTTTTATTGTTTGTGGTTTTTTTTGGCCCACGTGTAGGTCCCCCTGAGAGGCCTACACTACCGGTGTACGGTACTAAATTTATTATACAAAAATTTGTATAACTATAATAGGCTCGTGGCAGCCCTCACGGCCATGGGTAGCGCTGCTGAAAAAGTTATTTGAATATCAAATGCAAAATACTCGGTTACTAAGTCTGAGTGTAATTTCGTAGGCAGGAAAAGTTACAGGTGACTACGAATCTATATTAAAAGAAAGAGACTGACACATCTACCGACAGAAGAAGTTCCCAGGGATTGATCACCTCTGTTACCCAAAACCAGAGGTCTGCATCAGCTCGCACCCCACACACACGAGGTCCGCTACCTCTATTGGAAGGAAAGGTTTGGTGAGTTAGGCCCAGAGATAATACTGGTATAAATACCTAGCCCTGTATTGCCATCCCTATCCCACTAAATATTAACGTTATCCTGGGATTTTTTCGTCTGATTGCCTCTGTTGCTGGGATTTCAGGCAAATCCACCACCGCAAGCTTTCGTACCCTCGAAAAAATAAAACCCTTACCTTATAGGGCTGCTCGATTCCTAGGCAGTTTCGAGCGGCTGTCTTTCCTTTAAAACCAGGTTTGGAAAACGCGCAGATTCCAGATAAAGTGGTGAAAAACCACGCACACCGAACGTGTCATTTATCTGATCTTACAGAAAAATATAATAATTTTTTTTAAGATAATCGTTGGGAATTATTCTTATTGAAATTTTTTTATTATTTCATAATCTAATAAAGTAACTAGTGACTACTTTATATGACCACAACTAATAATTGCGTCTCTCTTTTTCCCCCCAAGCAGGAGTACAGTACAATCTGCTTTAACGTGAAAACCTACATCTTTGTGTCTTCATGAAGTGTTTTCACACCTCTCCTTCAGGAGTCGGTGAAGTTCTCTTAGGTTGTTGCTAATAAGCTAAGTTTTGCGTGACACAGATAATTGGGGTTGGGTGGTGTGCATATTTGGTGCAATTTCACTTTGAGTGTCGGTGATTTATCACGCGGTGCTCAAAGAAAAATTATCTGCCCCACTGTTCTAGAACGTTTGGACTGAACACTGATTTTTTTTGTGAAAACGTTTTTTGGCCGACCTGTAAGTCGGTAAGTTGGGAGTGCTCAGGATTTAATCCTCTGCACAAATGGCCTTGGAATACCATCTTGAAATCAGTCAGCCACAGTTGAAAGTGTATTTTTATACGGGGGTGAGACCTGGACACTGACTAAATCACTTGAACACCGAATTGATGGTTGCTACACAAGACTACTAAGGGCAGCCCTAAACATCAGCTGGAGACAACACATGATAAAAGCCGAGCTTTATGGTACAATACCGCCTGTATCAACCACCCTCCGTGAACGCAGATTAAGATTCAGTGGGCACTGCTAGCGAAGTAAAGACGAGGTCATACCAGATCTACTTCTCTGGCAACCAACTCATGGAAAGCGTAGTCGTGGACGACCGGCCATAACATATATAGATCAACTTGAAAGGGATACTGAACTTGGGAGAAACGAAATTGCGACAACTATGGAGAATCGGGAAGCCTGGAAGGATCTCATTTCCATTGTCCGAGTTCGCTCGACCTAGACCTAGTAGTAGTAGTAGTCAATTAATTAGGTTTCTTAGCGGATTTCTTTTTAAAAACTTAAAACGTAAAACATATGAATTAGTAGGCCTACACGAAATGAGGTATTCGCACAGCACGTGATATAAACATATGTTATGTGTCTAATGTTATAAATTATAGCAAAATATAAGCAAATGTCCTCTAATCACTCTTACCTCCTAGTGACAGACTGGTTAACTGCAGACTGCTTTTTTCCTCACATAAACTATTGGGGTTGGAATATGTGCCTGGTACGTCCAGTATTAATCAGAAAGAACGGAAACAATATTGCGAAATGGCTCTTAGATTTTATTTTAGGCATTTCTGAAATGTTTCAATTTCAGCCCTCTTGCTGTAGACTGGAGAATTGCTGATGGATTACCGTCCCAACAAATGGATGGTCTACTGTCTAGCATGATAATAAATTAATAAACGAGAGAGCGTTATCACCTTCAGATATTTCCACTTCTAGCGGCAAATATAGAGGTGTAGGTGGAGAACCGTTCCACAAAGAAACAGCCAGTTTTCTCGTACATGCAGTACTGCACTGTAAGTAGTATAAGAAGATAGTTCTCCTTATACTACTACTGTATATGCAAAATCTCAACTTAAACTGATTAAAATCAAGGAAACGGTGGAAGGTTTTCACTTTTGGACATTTCGCACTCTAGCGGCAGAATGGAAAACTGCACAGATCACTTCCTTTTCTTGTCTTCGTTTTCTGTAAACGATTCCTCACGCCCTCAGCGTGGCAAGCTTCCAGACGGCTTATAATTAATATAATAGTCTCGCGTGCCGAAGCCTGGCTTTTCCCGCTACAAAATCCCCTTGAATATTACTGTACAATCACTTTCAGCTTTATCTCCCTCAGCCGACTTGTATATTTACGGACTTTATTTTCCGAAACAGGGCGAGGGTGACTTTGGATCCGTTAGGAGACAAAGTAAGTAGCCCTCGTAATTTTGTTATTTACGCCAAATTGTACAGTAGTAAAAATATCAATAATAATTATATATAGTCCAAAATAAACAAACAAATGGACCTAAAAGTCACACTTATTACAAATCTAGAAACAGCCGAAGTGTGGTCTACTGTACTGTAGTAAATATTATCTGACAGCTCGTATGGACTATATAACAAAATGAGACTCAAATATTACGCCCCCTAACGGCATTCTGGAGAACTGAAAATGGAATATCCTCCTTTGTAAGGCATCTAAGGTGTACTGTAGGGCCTAGTATATATCTGCAAAGTTTTTCAACTGGAACGGATTAAAGCAAAATAATGGGGGAATCTAGTGGGAGACTGTTGAACAGTGTCAGTTCAGTTCGATAACGCTTCGCCAACTTCGTGGCTCGCTCCACATACTTAAATTATACAATACACATACTATACATATGCAGCTCATACGCCCATAATACTTAAATCCTATACGTCTGCTATCTGGTGCCATGGTTTGGCAACGTTTATATGAAAATATCAACTCATGTAATCTGCCCTTCTTCATTAATTCGTTCTTCGTTCTACGCATGTCCTTAGATCATCATAATGATGATGGGGTGATGATAACTCCACCTACTGGCTCCAGAAGTCGAGGAAATCCTGCCAAGTACCTAACTGATCTAGACTTTGCTGATGACTTAGGAGTACTCTCAGAATCACTAGAGGGAGCCCAACGGCTCCTCAGCTCATTAGAACATGCTGCTTCTAGTGTTGGTCTTTTTATTAACTCCAGAAAGACCAAAATTTTGACAATTAACTTTGAAAGTCCTCAGCAAGTCTCTGATCGGATGAGCATAAGCTCAAAGGATGGTATGCTTGAGCATGTGGACGACTTCTGTTACCTGGGATCATGGATCCGGAAGTCAGGTGAGGACCTTCGAATACGTAAGGGAAAGGCATGGGCAGCCTTGAATAGGCTTTCCAGGATTTGGAAGTCACCGAGAATTAATCGGAAACTTAAGGTCCGATTATTTAGAGCAGCAGTAGTTCCAGTACTCCTCTACGGGAGTCCATGCTGGGCTCTAACTGCTGAGGACACCAAATCTCTGGATGGCACATTCACAAGAATGCTACGCCGGGTTCATTGTGTCAAGTACAATGCACACATCTCCAACCAGACACTATATAACATTGGAGGTGTCTCATTGGCTCCCCCAAGCTTGACACTAGAACAAAATCGCCTCCGCTTTGCAGGACATTGCTTTCGCCGTGAGGACCAGCCAGTGCATAATCTTGTACTTTGGCAGCCTCATGGAGTGAATAAGCATGGTGGACAGCCCATGACTTTCTTGAGACGCATCTTAAAGGACACTGGCCTTGAAGATGCAGATGATCTAGCAAATGTCATGGGTGATAGGGAGTTGTGGCGGTGCAATTTTGTCGATAAGCCGGCACAGCATTCTTAAAAATGCAGCTGCAATGCAGCATGCCGATCCTAGTAGTAGTAGTAGTTCTTCATTAATTGGCAGAATATCGTTTATTGATTTGGTTAGAAAAATCACCCTCTATCACCTGCTCCTCTCCGACAATTTGTAAATAATATTTTTTAGATAGAAAAATCCTTCGTCTGTAACCTGCTCCTTTCTCTTATTCTACCGACTTATTATGTCCGTATTCCATCAATCAGGTTAGGATGATTATAGATTCAAAGGCAAGAAGGGGGAGAGAATCTGCTTGAGAGAATAATAATGGCTAACAGATTTGGTCCTACGAGGCCCAAAATCTAACGCAACGGTCTTAACAGATTAGGTTCTTTAATGTGTTTTGGGTTCTTTTGGTTTCTATTGGTACTGTAGTTTAGTACGACACCTAGTAAATTTGTTGCGCACGAAATAAAGAGGATATTTATATATCTTAAGTTGTTTTCTTTGTCTTTGATTGTATAAAATTGGAATCAAATAATGAACATAAATAATCACAACATAATTAATTAAATTAATTTTCTATTATTGATTGTTCAACATAAATTCCACCAAATGGTCTTGCCCAGTATATTTTAAACAATCACAAAATACATAGAAGTCCTCCTGAGTTCTCTTCATAATAACATCTATAAGGTAACTTTTCTTACTCAAGTTCGTTTTCTGTGATCTGATGTCATCAGCAATATCAGTTGTCAGGACATGGTGACTTACAAGATAAGCCAACACTATGTCGTCTAGTTCAATGTTGTCAACTAATTCAACTTTATTTGTTATCAGTATATCGTGGAATTGGTTTTTATTTGCATCACAATTGCCTTCCAGCAAATCAACTAAATGGACCTGGTTGGTACTTGCCAGGCATTCCAGAAATATTGCATATTCAGCAGAAGATCTCCATTTAATTCCTTCAATAATTGCTCTACTCATTCGTAACTTTGTACATTTCGATTTGATGTAGTCAAGCGTTTCTTTTGTAAATACGGACTTACTTTCCAGGTGTATTAAGAGTTTTAATGGTTCTAGTCTGTCAGTTAGTTCATTTTGGCACTGGTTAACTTTCTCTAAATATGATAAATTGTTTTCACAAACCAAGCCAAACCATTTCTGATAAATAGTAACATCACAACTTCCATGATATTGACACGATATTATTTTACTTTTAAGACAGTCATCGAGTTTTAAAAAATGGTGGCATTGGCCGTTTTTGCAATAACTTATATTATGTGATTGGCAGTGGGCTGGACAGAGACACTTAATTTTTATTTCATATGTAACATTTTTCATCCTGGTCAAACCAACTATGTCGTTCAATGTGTTCACTAGAAAATGTTTAATTAATTTAACACGTTGATGATCTGGTGGTGATGCAGCATTTATCCCTTGGTGAGTAGGTTGGTTCGCAACTTTACGAATAATCTGAACTTTTAATCGATACAAAGATCTTCTTTCATTCTCAATGACGAGCTCGTGTTCTTCATCCAAATATATGATGGCACATCTATTGTAGAGTCTCGGCGATATTATCGTGGGTGCTACAATGTATGTCCATTCAATTGTCCTTTTCATCAACTTATGATATAGGCTGTCTGGGAGAAAGCCATTAAAAACAAAATAGAATTCTACATCTGTAGGTTTCATAATAATATGATTCATCTCTGTTGCCCTTGGTTTTAGACGACATGGAACATAGTAGCTGAGCTCGGGTGTAGAACTTTCTGTAGACAGTGTACTTGGTGGAATGATTCTTTTGCATAACAAATCAAAGCGTTCCAAAATATTTAATAAGAACATCTTGTCATCAATAACATCGTTCCACATGTAGTTAATTAGACCCTCATGCAGCACACCATTATCGTCTAAATCTTTCCATAGGAGACGATGAGCTTTCAATATTTTATCTTTAACAGTTATGACTTTACAAAACATATCCATCAACCATCGTGGGTTCAAAATGACCCAATCATTTAACACATCCTCATCGAAATAAACAATCATTCCGATATCGTGATAAAAGTTGAGCATTGTTGACAAACCAATATCTATAAGATCAATATGTATTTCTCTCAGATTAATTAAAAGATCGTTGATATTTATGTATGTTTTTCCCTGATTTAACATTTCACAAATGTATTGCTCAAATTTTAGGTAGTCCAGTGGAATATCTTCTTTAAATTGCAACATTTCATTGACAATGTCAATGCGTAGTTTTTCAAGCTCATCATCTTCTAGTGATCGTGACTCCATATTGTTCTCAATAGCATAATATTCTCGCACCAAGCTGTTCGTATAAGGTCTATCCCGGATAAAATTTTCAATGTCAGTAAAGATTTTATCAGATAATCTGCATTGATTTGTGAAACTAACATCTAACTTCGATTTATGAGTACCAACTATATATATTGGAGGACTGTGGGATGTGTGGCGTTCAGGACAGAATCCGAATGCATATATACTCGACAACCAGAAATCAATAAACTCCACATTTGTAAGTTCACTCTGCAGATATTCCACATTCTCACCTGTTGGTGCACGGAATATTACTCTAGTTGTATCATGGATATTTTGGCTAAGGTCAAATACGACGATATAGGCTGCTCTATGACTTAGAAAGATTTGATGTGTGGAATAATATACTGCTTGTCCTCCAAAGTCAAAAATACATACCGATAGTTCATTATCTTCTTCATCCAACTTAGCCAATATATCCTTAGCGCTTTTAAACTTTTTCAACAAATCGTGCATGGCATTAACAACTGTATGTGGAAGTGTTAATGAAGGATGTCTTATTTCCTTTTTCTTGGAGGCAATATTTCCTTTCACTTTATCATCCTCTTCCACAAATATTTCTGACGCTTTTTTTTCTGAGATAGCCTTTGCTCTATGTGCTATTTCTTTTGCTGTTACTTTTTTTTTAGAGCTTGTGGATGATAATAATTCTGCTGTTGGATCTGAAGATGCTCGAAATCTTCTATTTACACTATCGATATGTCGAGCATCAGACTGTATGATGTCCTGTTGGAGAAGTAAAGTCTTTATGGCCTGTTTCGCTACAACAACATCTGGATTTTCCCCAATTTCTGCTCCTTTATCTTTCCAGTTCCATGCCGTGGAATCGTCTATATTTATCACGCAATGAGTATTGGCATCAATACCATCAGTAATCGCTTCATCTACATCAAATTTCTGTTGAGTTAAACTTTTTTTTAAACTTGTCTTTCCAGCACGCTCCTGACCAACAAGCATTAATCTAGACCTGAAAGTTGTTGTGGTTCCTCTCTGGAGAGCTACTTTGTAGGCAACTAAAGCTTTATGTCCCCTAGTTAGGATTTCAAGTGGGATATTTATTTGTTGTATATATTTTTGCAGTTGAGACGGCATTAAGTAAACATCATCCGCTCCTTTAAACAATAGACACTTCTCAAGGCATTCTTGCACTGCCAGCTGGGTTTTTTGTAGGTCTTTAAACCAGCGCTTGTCTAGGAACATAGTGTCTAATTTCAAATTTTCTTCAATATCTAGACTGAGGTATAATTCTTTTAGTTCAATAGGAAGACTATCAACTGCATTGGTTACGAGTTTTCCTATTGCCTTTTGATTCAAAGACTTAATTGGTCCAATTGTTCCCATGTATATCGCGATATCTTTCCATTCTGTAGCACTTTCTATCGCGGTTGTTAAATCAGATATCGTTTTTTTAAATTTAACTTCCTGTTCAATGCTGAATATGTCAATGCACCTTATGGTTCCATCACCGTTTCCTAAATATAATAAACGAAAAAACATAAATAGTTTGGGAACTAGTCAAAATACTGATATTTGATCTGAAAAGACTGATAATGTCATTATTACCTCAAACACGATATATTTATCTTGATTAATATAGTTATATTTAATATAAAGGTAAATTAATTTATACCTTAAATTACTAATGAGTGATTAATGAGTGAAATTATATAACAGATTTTTATAAACCAGAATGCAATGCATCATGTCCAATAACGCAGTGTAATTTTCTCACAAGTTTTTTATAAATGCTTATAAAAAATAAGGTAAATAAGTTTCCCGAAAATTTATGAAAATTAAAAATTATGTATAATAAGTTATTTATGTACGGCTTTCTCGAAAATATACAACGCAACTTAATGCAATGAAAATTTGCAGTTGCTTGCGCCAGCGCCATTGCTTTGCGGCAAATTTATTTGCATAGCATTGTGTATTTGGAGGAAGCCAATTTATGTAATTTATGTAATTTATTTACCGGTACATTATTAATTTTTTTTTATGAATCGTATTATGTATAATAAAGATATATTGCTTTTAGTGTTACCTATTAAGAAGTATTTATTATCTGGGTGGAGTGCTATGCTGATAATACCACTTCTGTATCTGCTGACTTTCTTTAAGATACTCCCATCCTCGGCATCCAAAATGACAGCATTTAGCCAAGTACCTCGTGTAGCTACTAGCAGCCGCCCATCAGAGCTACACGCCAAGCGACGATAGTCTACCGCCTGTTGCCATAGCACCTCTCCACTGGGTACCTCGCAACACATTAGACCATCATGACCAGCTGAAATAATTTTGCTTGAATCCTTGTCCCATATAATACTGTGAACAACCTGGTCGTGGATGTTTAATAGGTGAACCATTTTCTGAGTTTTAGGTTCCCAGATTTTTATTTCACCATTGTCCGAAGATGATGCCAAGTAAACGCCGTTATTATCAAAATTAATGTCGCGGACAGCGTGACGATGTCCCAGCCACGTTGTTACTCTGTAGCTAGATATTCTATCTTTTGTGCGAATTATAGAAATTGTTCCATTTTCTCCGCATGTCGCCACAGTATTAGCATCGGTTGGACTGAACCGAATTCTCCACCTCAATGTTTGGCCCTCCCCATGTGGCAACTCGTTACTCTGAATCACCACGAGGTCGTATCCACCCGACTGATTACCTTCCCATAGAAACACGTCACCGTTACCAGTACCTGCTACTCGGTTCCCATCGCTAGAAACCGCCAATCTTCGGCAAAACACACCGCGAGTGTTCAGCACTATCTTTTCTTCCAATGTCGATGACTCGCAGATGATGACGTCATATCCAGAGCAATAAACGAACTGTTTTCCATCGGGGAAGTACTGAATGTCATTTATATACACTGGCATAGTACGATATTGGCTGAATAGTTACAAATACCAATACCGGTAGTATCATTTACCGGTAATACTGGGAAGGATTCCTAACCGCGAATATATCATCACGAATTTCCCAAATTGAAACATCATATGTAGGCCTATTGTAAGTTTACTTTCCAAACCTAAAATATACTGTAAGCATCTTACGAGACTAAGAAAACTATAGTATAACTAACAACAAACCGGTAATAATATAAACTATCTATATACACTATACAGTATATAAAACTGATGTACTACTGTACATACAATTCTCTACACCATTCAAGGAACCAACATTGTCTAGTATTTGGGCAGAATTGATAGAATTACGCAGAATGGTAACAAAAAAATATAAAACACTTGGTGTTCGTTTTTATTATTTTATTTTATTATTTTGTAATATTGGTTGTGTTAACAAACAAAAAAAAGCAAATAAAAAACAAAGAAAAGCCATGTGTCGACATGGCTTTTCGAAGTGTTGACATGGGAACAAAATTCCTTTCGAAGTGGTGACACGGAATCCTGGCGTATCTTCTCAGTACCCAGGGATATACGAACTTTTAACCCCCCCCCCCCATCCCCTCCAGTACCCAGGGATATACAAACTTTTAACCCCCCTCCCCTCCAGTACCCAGGGATATACGAACTTTTAACCCCTTCCCCTCCAGTACCCAGGGATATACGAACTTTTAAACACCCCCCTCCCCTCCAGTATACCCAGGGATATACGAACTTTTACCCCCCCCCTCCCCTCCAGTACCCAACCCAGTTTCTGGTTATTATTTCCTTATGGGTTGGTTTTAGAAGCCCTCAGATTTTTAGGGTCTAGTTGGTAACAGATTTTGCATAAGAAGATTAAATTAATATTTAAATTATTATCAAAAATTCCAAATTAGATTTGAAATTACAGTACCATTCGTTCGTTATGTGTACCGGTAATATCACCACACAAACCAAACTTTTGAGTAGATTTTTAAACGCAAAAAAAAACTATTTTGGCGCCGTCTTTGGTTGGCGCCAAGGTGCACGGCACCCCTCCCCTATAGCCAGGCCTCTGGCAGTCTGGACAGAATACATCGGAATATTAAGATTCGATTATTTAGAGCAGCAGTAGATCCAATACTCCTAACGGAAGGTTACCAAT